>CM046371.1:5665636-5686444 GCA_025413025.1 Ficus hispida | reverse complement strand
GGAGTCCCTCTTAGCCAGCACCACTACAACGTCTTGCTCTATCTCTGCTCGTCGGGAGAATCCAATGGCGGAGACGAGGACGGTTTGAATTTAGGCCTGAAGAGAGGTTTCGAGATTTTTCATCAATGGTGATAGACAA
This sequence comes from Ficus hispida, assembly GCA_025413025.1. NCBI lineage: Eukaryota > Viridiplantae > Streptophyta > Magnoliopsida > Rosales > Moraceae > Ficus > Ficus hispida. The sequence continues at coordinate 5,686,305 of CM046371.1, read as the reverse complement.
AGTGGAGCCGAATGAGGCCACGTTCACGAGCGCGGCGAGGCTTGCCGCGGCGGAGGAAGACCCCGAGAAGGCTTTTGATTGGTGAAGCAGATGAAGAGCTTCGGAATTCCGCCGAGATTGAGGTCCTATGCGCCGGCATTGTTCGGTTTTTGCAAGAAGGAGAGGCCGACAGAGCGTACGAGGTTGATAACCACATGGTTGAATCCGGTGTCGTGCCGAAGAGCCCGAGCTCTCCGCGTTGCTTAAGATCAGCGCGGAGGCGAAGAAGGGAGACAAGATTTACGAGATGTTGCATAGGTTGCGAGCCTCGGTGAGGCAGGTTTCGGAGTCGACAGCGGGGATTGTTGAGGATTGGTTCAGTCCGAAGAGGCGGGGAGAGTCGGGAAGGAGTGTTGGAATGTGAAGAAAGTGAGGGAAGGAGTTGTTGGTGGTGGTGGAGGGTGGCATGGACAGGGGTGGCTGGGGACTGGGAGTTGGAGGGTGGTGAGGACTCAGATGGATGAAAATGGAGTGTGTCAATCTTGCAGTGAGAAGCTTGTTTGCATCGATATCGACCCAAAAGAGACCGAGAATTTCGCTACCTCATTGGCCAACTTGGCTTCCAAAAGAGAAGTTAGAGCTGATTTTGTTCGGTTCCAGGTTTTAATACTGTCTATTGTCGTTGTCTTCTCACTTTTTGCGATTTTTGTTCATGTTGCACATGAAATTTGAAAACTTTATATGCAAGTTTTGTTTTTGATAATGCCATTGATTAACTTATTGTACGAGACAAATGCTATGTTGCTGAATTTGTTTGAGTAACTTGATATACACATTGGATGGCAGTTTTGACTTGTGATTTTTCCAAAAAATAGCCAAATCGATGCATAGAAATAGGATAATTTGCAAGAAAAGGCATCGATATATTTTTGTTTCATGTCGTGCTTATCCTTTGTGTATTGAGGGATTAAAGAAGAGGGCTGTTCAAGTTCTTGCTAATGTTATTGTAGAGTGTTGGCATTCTTCTCCTTGGATCAGTCTATGGTCGATACTTTCTACTTTTGTATGTGTAAAAAACTGATAATTGTATTGAATTGTATTAAATTACAAGCCACTGTAGGGCCATATATACACTCTGTACATAAGGCAAAAAATAGGAAACTTATACAAAAGAGGAAACTAACTCTCCTAAATAAAATCCGTCTGACTTAGGAAATTTGCTAATACTCAATTCCAGAATATCTTGAATACAAATCAGTACAGTTGCCAAAAAGTAGCCAGTCTTAGAATCACGGACTGAAATCGCGTGTTTTCCAACAGTATGCTTCAGGAAAGTGAAGCATAATATGTTTTCCAGCGATATCATGATTGATTAGAAGTTAACTCATTCAGGAGTGGCTCTGGCGCCATGGTCCATTTGACGCGGTTGTAGATGGTGCCAACGTGGGATTGGTAAAACAACAGTTTTTCAACTTCTTCCAGGTGAGTGGGAGTAACTATGGCGAGTTCCAATGGTTTTCCCTGATTTTTCTAGCCATTTAATAATTTCTTTTTTTTCCCCATTGTAGCTTAAATCTGTTGTAAATCAACTACGCGAAATGAGTCCATCAAAGAGATTACCCCTTGTTATTTTGCACCAAAGTCGTGTAAATGGTGGTCCTGCTCAGAATCCGAAGAACAAGCGATTGATAGAGACTTGGAAAAAGGCAGGTGCATTGTATGCTACCCCTGGTGGTTCGAATGATGATTGGTAAGTTCGCATCCATTGACATGTAATGCACTGAATTCTCGTTCCTACTTATTCATAGCTTTTGTTTTCCTTGTTTACTTGTAACATAACTATGTTCTCGCGTCGTTAACAGGTACTGGTTATACGCTGCTGTTAGTAGTAATTGTCTTCTAGTGACTAATGATGAAATGAGGGACCACTTATTTCAATTGTTAGGAACTAGCTTTTTCCCAAGGTGGAAGGAAAAACATCAGGTATTATCCTTTTCAATGAGATTTGATGGATTTTTCCCCATAAACATTTGAGTTACTGGTTAATATTCTATCAAAACGATGCATTGGAGTCATATATGGCTCTTGTTAAGCTTCTTAATAAATACGTCTTTAATAGCAATTAACAGTGCCGATTAGTTACCTTTCGGAATCACTAATCAGCCTTTCCGTTCCCTCTGCATCATGTTACAACGTCCCAATTTCTTGTATTCTTGTCTGGAATTTAAGCTTTCGACTCTTGGAACTTTGATTGTACCGCTAGTGGTGTAAAAAAATATTAGAGAACACCATGTACCAGAAAGAAGCATATTAAATTGCGATGTTAATGTATACGGTTACAATTTGCAGGTTCGGCTATCGGTCTCGACCAAGGGGCCTAGCCTTCACATGCCTCCTCCTTATTCAATTGTAATTCAGGTCAGATAATCAACCTACTGCTAAACTAGTTCTTACGCTCCGTGTATTGTCAAGGGTACACACACGCTTTCTGCTTCCTATGTGTGATTGATGAATTTGGTTGATGCGAGTGCAGGAGTCCGAGGATGGTCATTGGCACGTACCAACCGCCACGGGTGATGATCTTGAGGCCCCTAGGCAATGGTTGTGTGCCACCAGAGCCAAGGATACAAAATAACGAGAGAGTTTTTTGTTCTTCTCGAAATATTTCATCATTCTTCAAAATAAGGCATCAAATGAAGATGTTTTTGCCGCAAAAAGACCACAGATATTTAACTAGCAACTTCTTCCTCTATTTCTCTCTAAATTTGGCATATGTTAGTGGGATTTAATTAAAATTTGGTGAAGCAAAAATTGTGATTTGGGTGAAAAATTTCACAGGGCAGCAAATACTGGTCATCGAGGAGGCTCTTTGACTAGAGCTTGTAATGTCAATCAGCAGTGTAACATAGATAAAGCTAAAACAGACTTCCCCCCCTCTTTTCTCCAAAGAATTTGCTTCTGATCTTGTGATATATATATATATATATATATATATTTTTTTTTTTTTTTTTTTTTTTGGAATGCTTGGCAAGTGAATTTACTTGGGGCTATTCTCCTTTCTATAACCTATATTTTAAGCTCATAAAAAATATATACCATGCATTTCAGATGTTTTCAACATCGTATTTTTATATTTTAATTTCGTATTAAATTTATACCTTATCTAGGTCGAATGCTGATTTTGACACTACTTTACCGTATAGAAATTTTCGTCGATTTGGTCACTTTACAAATCACAATAAATTTAATCGTAATTTAAATGGTCGAAATCATAATTTAATAAGATATAATGTTGAGAACATCTAAAATGTACATTTTCAATAATCTTAAATGTAAACTATAAAATTGATATAATCCATTTTTTTAAGGATATAATCCATTTACTTTCATAAAACGTTACATCATGCGCCGATATTAATTTATTTAATTTTTCTCAAACACAATTGATTTGTTTAATAGATTCCATATCCCACGTTTGATTTGTTAAATGATATGGGAATTCCTTGCTCACATGGTACAACCCCAAAGGAAATCATTGAATATCATTCCTCAATAAATTGGTTGGAATTTTCCATAATTATATATTCCACCACAAAAATAAAAAAAAATAAAAAACACTACTGTATAAAACTTATTGCCCTCTTTGTGGGATAAGAATTCAAAATAAATGAATTGTTGGAACCGTGTTGAAAAAGTCTACCGTTTCTTAAACCACGTGACATGTTCTTAACTACTAACCATACAATTAATGTCATTCTTAAGTCAACTATTTTTCCTTTCTAATTGAATAAACTATCTGATTTACTAACAAATTATTTTAGACAGATTTGCATTTGCCTTATAGACCATTATCATAATCCTTTTGGTTAAACTTGATTTTCCTCAAATCCGACAGTTAATTGACTTCTTTATAGTGGATTATCTCTAGTAATTAAGATCAACCGCTAATGACTTTAACAATACATTGCTGAGTACATATTGGTCAACTACACAAATATGATCATCGGGCTAAATTCAGTTTGCAATCATTTATTTGAAGAAGTAACGAGTCTTTTTATTTTAAATTAAAAGTATCGGGATTTAAACTTTATATCTAATAGTGGAATTAGGTATAATTACGTCGTTAAACTAAATTTGTAATTATAAATTGAATAACTGCTCATATTTGACAATGATTTGAAGCTCTAGAGGTAGTTGGATTACACAGAGGTGGTTCTATCATTGAGACCCGTCCTCTTGTAACTTTATATCGAGTCATTAAATTCTACAAAATGGATAATAACATTTTAGTTTTCAAAATTACATGATTGTAAATCATCATATAGGGAAAAAAAATTTATTCAACTCTCATTTAAGTCTTAAAAATTTACATAGTATTTGATGGTGACATATAATTTTCATATGATTCAAGGTTAAAACCATAATACAAAATAGATATACCATAATTATAAAACAAGATTTGTTATAAAATAAAAAAAGAAGAAGAAAAAACTAGTACATGCCATGAAAAAGATTATCACAAAAAAATATTATAAATCCACATGTTAAAATCATTTGGAATCTTGAAATTAAAATTTTCTTTTTTTAGCTTTTAATAAATTTTTTGAAAAGAGATAAATTTCTATTAACCCACATTTAGATCATAATTTAAACTCATAATTCAAATAATAAATACAAAATTTCATAAAAGAAGACTCTCCATAAAACACTTTGAATTATAAAATTGACTCTATGATCTAAACATGTTTTGGGAACCGTTTGGAGACTTTTAGAGACGATGTTTTGGAGACTAGAGATGTGTGTTTGGTGAAAATAAATTTTTTTGAAGTAAAAAAATGTAAAAATCTAAAATGTGTTCGAAAAAATATAAATATAAATTTTATTTTGTTCATATTGAAATTCTATGTAATTTAAAAAAAATCTCATTTAGACTAGAAATAATAAAGTTGTAGACTTTTAAAATTTTAATTTAATGTAGACGTTTACAAATGTGAATAGTAAAAAATAATTTTAATTTTAAAAAATAAAAAGACACAAAAATGGAGATCTATTGTTCCGAATTTTATGTCACATTGATTAACCCTCCAATAATATTATACAAAATCATCTAAATTTAAAAATTTAATCATATAAAAAATATTAAATTTTAAAAATTATTAAATAAATTGATAAATTATCAAAATACTATTAAAAAAATAACTATTGAGATATGAAAATGAATCAGTAAATTTGGACTCGTACCAAACACCCCTTTTTGTTCAGTGACTTTTGTCACAAGTATCACGACTAGAAAGGAAAACATCCAATAGAAATGAGCCACGTGGCAGTAAAGGAGTTCCACGTTTGACAAACATAGCTGCACAAAGTAGTAGTCGAACCAAAAGACCGCCATGTTGTGTTGACGGAGGTGATGCGTTAATTGACCGGCTGTGGTCCCCACCCCCAAAAGTATACACGGGAAAATCACGCGCCACTCCCGAACCACGAACCTAACTCCCAACCAACCAAAAGCTGCCAACGCATCTTTGTTATGTTTACACACAAAAAAATAAAAAACAAATAAAACAAAACGAAACGGAAGGGAAAGTGGAATTTTCCACAGATACGTTTTCTTTAGACAAAGAAGAAAAACCCAAAAAGACCAGAAGAAAACCAGTACCAAGAGGAGAGAGAGAGACTTTTAGAGAGAGAAAGAGAAAGCTTTCAGAGGAAAGATGAAATGCCGGAGTATGGTGGTCGGTGAAACCTCGTTCGGCGTGCTTTGCTTCTTGTTTGTTTGCCGGTTCTGCGTTTTCCTCTCGGTTTCCGGCGAATGGGCGGTGGCTTCCGAGAGATCGGTTTTGCTGGAGCTCAAATCCTCTTTTGAGGACCCGGCCGGAGTTCTCTCCAGCTGGAGCGACTCCTCGGTTCAACACCACTGTTCGTGGCTCGGCGTCTCCTGCGACTCCAGTTCCAGAGTCGTCTCTCTGAGAATCGCCGGCTCCCATGGTGGAAAACCAGGTAATTCTGAAGCCTTTTCTTGTTCGGAGTTTTCTTTGCGGTTTCCGGTTTCTGGGTTTGGATTTGGAGGAGAAGTTGGAGTAGGGAGGGGGATTTGAGTTTGAGAGGGGGATTTCGCCGTCGATCGGGAAATTGAGCGAGCTTAGGGTTTTGTCGCTTGCTTATAATGGATTAAGTGGTGAAATTCCTGTGGCAATTTGGGGTCTTGAGAAGCTGAAGGTGGTTGATCTTGAGGGAAATTCGCTGACCGGGAAGTTGCCGAGTAGTTTCAGTGGTTTGAGAAAGTTGAGAGCTTTGAATCTTGGGTTTAATAGGATTGATGGGGAGATTCCCCTTTCGTTATCGGAATGCGGAGATTTGGAGGTCCTGAATTTAGCTGGTAATACAGTGAATGGAACAATTCCCGGGTTTCTTGGCAGTTCATCGAAGTTGAAGAGTCTCTATTTGTCACAGAATAGGCTAACTGGAGCTGTTCCGGAAGAATTCGGAAGTGGTTGTGAGAACCTCGAACATCTGGATCTGTCGGGGAATTTCCTGGTTGGTAGAATTCCAGGTAGTTTGGGAAAGTGTCAACGGCTTCGGACGATCAAGTTGTTTTCGAACTTGTTAAGCGGTAACATTCCTCGTGAGCTTGGTGGGCTTCGGATGCTCGAAGTTCTAGATGTCTCTAGAAATAGCCTTGGTGGTCGAATTCCCGCTGAGCTCAGGCAATGTGCTAATTTGTCAGTTATTGTGCTCTCCAAGGGAAATTCTGTGGTTGAATTATCTCCAGAAAATGATAACAATCATTTTGAAGGCTCTATTCCAGAGGAGATTACGACTCTTCCAAACTTGAGAATAGTTTGGGCGCCAAAGGCGAGTCTGGAAGGAAAGCTTCCTAGCAACTGGGGCGATTGTCAGAACTTAGAAATGGTGAACTTGGCTCAGAACCTTTTCAAAGGACAGGTGTTTGGAGTCTTTGACAGATGCAAGAAACTGCACCATCTTGATCTGAGCTCAAATCAGCTGACCGGGGGGCTTGGTGAGAGGCTTCCAGTTCCTTGCATGAGTGTCTTTAATGTAAGTGGAAATCTCTTGTCCGGACCTATCCCAAGATTTAAGAGCAGGATGTGTTCTCATTTGCCCTTGAATTCGGATCTCGCCAAATTCGACGACCCATATAATTTGTTCTTTACTTGTCAAGCTCGTCCGGAAACCAATTTTCCTTTTTCAGGCACGGGTTCCATGGTGATTCATGATTTAAGTGGTAACAGCTTCTCTGGCCCTATCCGAAGCCTTCCAGCGCCACCAAACAGATTGGGGAACCAGATGACTTATGCATTTCTTGCTGGTCGTAACAAGCTCACCGGATCATTTTCTGAGAGTTTGTTTGGAAAATGTGATGGGCTAAACGGGATGATTCTAAATGTCACTAACAACAGTTTCTCTGGTCATATTCCTCTAAAAATTGGTGTGTTATGTAGATCTCTTTTATCCTTGGATGTGTCGGGCAATGAAATATCGGGATCAATACCCCAAAGTCTTGGGGATTTGACATCTCTTGTCATTCTCGACTTGAGTCGAAACAAGTTGCACGGTAGAATTCCACTGGGCATAAGTCGTTTGAAGCATCTGAAGTATCTTTCCTTGGCTGATAATAACCTGACTGGTTCAATCCCTCGTAGCTTTGGATGGTTTCACTCCCTCGAAATGTTAGATCTATCTTCGAACTCTCTCTCTGGGGATATTCCGAAAGGTCTTGTATACTCGAGGAATTTAACCGTTCTTCTGCTTGACAACAATCTTCACGAGCAAATCCTTTCAAGGTTGACCAATGTGAGATCACCATCGGCATCTAAGTTCTCTCGGATCCTGCTGAACAACAATGCGATGGACTGTAGGACGTTGCAAGGGAAGGCTTCCCATTTTCCATGTGGTCAAACCTCACTAGCAGTGAAAACTTCGGATCAACAAGATATAAATTGGAAGTCAAAAAATTACAATGCTCCTCAATCAGCAAGTGTTGTCAGTACCGGAAACGGTGGAATAAACTCGATTGAGGTTGCATCCATAGCATCTGCATCAGCCATCGTGCTAGTTCTTCTAGCTCTTATTATCCTCTTCTTTTATACAAGGAAATGGATGCCAGATTCCAGGGTTCAGGGTCTGGAACCGAGAGAAATTAATGTTTTCAACAACATTGGGGCTCCTTTGACGTTTGAGAGTATTGTTCTAGCGACGGGGAATTTCAATGCTAGCAATTGCATTGGAAATGGAGGATTTGGGTCTACTTACAAGGCTGAAGTCCATCCAGGAATCACGGTAGCTGTAAAGAGGCTTGCCGTGGGAAGGTTCCACGGAGTTCAACAATTCCATGCAGAGGTCAAGACTCTTGGGAGGGTGAGACATCCCAACCTTGTAACTCTGGTAGGTTACCATGCCAGTGAAACCGAGATGTTCCTCATCTACAATTATCTACCTGGGGGTAATCTGGAAAATTTCATAAAGGAGAGGTCGACAAGAGCCAACGATTGGAAGATTCTTCACAAGATTGCTCTGGACATAGCTCACGCACTTGCTTACCTCCACGACCAGTGTGTTCCGCGAGTCCTACACCGCGACGTAAAGCCAAGCAACATATTACTGGACAATAACCTTAACGCTTATTTGTCCGACTTTGGACTGTCTAGGCTTCTGGGGACTTCTGAAACTCATGCAACAACTGGTGTGGCTGGAACCTTCGGGTACTTAGCTCCGGAATACGCCATGACCTGCCGGGTGTCGGACAAGTCTGACGTCTACAGCTACGGTGTTGTGCTCCTCGAACTGATCTCGGACAAGAAACCATTGGACCCGTCATTTTCCTCGCATGGAGATGGATTCAATATTGTTTCTTGGGCAAGCATGTTGTTGACACAGGGTCACGCCAAGGATGTCTTCACCGCGGGGTTGTGGGATTCGGGTCCTCATGACGACCTGGTGGAGATGCTGCACTTGGCTATTACTTGTACAAAGGAGACGCTCTCCGGAAGACCTACAATGAAGCACGTTGTCCAGAGACTGAAAAGAATACAGCCTCCTGACTTAGGTAGAAAATGAACACTTTAAGTTATTTACCTTGAGGAAGAGTAATTTTTTTTTGTCTTCTTTTATCGTTGTAATTTGTAAACCCAGTGAACCAGCGAAAAAACTTGTTAGCCCAGTATAAATTATATTTGTCCTTGCAATTTGTATATTCTCACCTTGTACTATTTTATTACGGCTATATTCTGTGCTTGTGTTTGGAAAGTGTAGAAATCCGGAAGTTACTGCCTTAATTCTAGAATTAGCTGTTGTGTATTATTAGGTTAATTTGTTTCCTAGAATAAAGGGATACTGATTTGTTTCCCTTTTTTTTATTAGCTAGGTTTCCTATTTTTTCTCCTTATTTACAGGAAGGTCTTTTCCTTCTTTTCTGTATATAAACCGTGTACCCTAGCTTATCAATGTAGAAGAGAATTTTTCAGAAACATTCTCAGTTTCTTCATGGTATCAGAGCCGCCTCTGAACCTTTAAATTTTTCCGATGACCAAGTACGGAATGGCCACGGAAAAACAGACCTCTTCTATGTCTGAAGTCACTTCCAGCTCCGAAGTTCCAGCCAACAATCATCCTGGAGGGGCAGACGGTGTTTCCCTTCAAATCACTGGTCACAAGTTGAATGGGAATAATTATCTTCAATGGTCACAATCGGTTTTGATGTACATATGTGGAAAAGGGAAGGATGATTATCTTACCGGCGAAGTTGCTACTCCAAAGGCCGACGACCCACAATTCAAAACCTGGAAGATCGAAAACAGCATGGTTATGTCATGGCTGGTTAATTCAATGACAAATGAGATTGGTGAGAATTTCTTGTTATATGGCACCGCTCATGAAATCTGGGAGGCAGCGAGGGAATTTTACTCTAGCAAGGAGAATACCGCTGAGATTTTTGAGATTGAAACTCACCTTCAAGATCTCCGACAAGGGGATTCTTCCGTCACTCAATACTACAACTTTCTTACCGTCATTGGCAGCGTTTGGATGTTTTTGAAGACCATAAATGGGGCTGTGCAGGGGATGCTATCAAATACCGAGAGATTGTTGAGAAGAAAAGAATTTTTAAATTCTTGATGGGACTCAATAAAAATCTCGATGAGGTTCGAGGGCGCATACTAGGCATGAAACCATTGCCGAACATTAGGGAAGCATTTTCTGAGGTTCGCCGAGAAGAGAGCCGGAAGAAAGTGATGCTAGGAGAATTTCCCACTGCTCCTATCACCGAAAACTCAGCCCTTGCTGCTCGAGGAGTTCAGCCCAATAACAGTGATAACCGACAGAAGAAAAGACCATGGTGTGATCATTGCCGGAAACTAGGTCACACACGAGACAACTGCTGGAAAATCCACGGGAAGCCTGCTGATTGGAAGCCTTCTAGGTCTGCAAATGCTGATTGGAAGCCGTCTCCTGACAAAGAAAGCCGTGGAAACCATGTTTCCATTGATGAAGAGAGTCCAACAACCAACTCCAGTCCGTTCAGCAAGGATCAACTAGAAGCGCTGCAGAGGATGTTTACCCAACAGAATTCAGCCAGCAATACAATTGGAACCGGAAGTGTGGCACACAAAGGTAATTACTTGACTGCTCTCACTGTAAAATCTGGAAAAACAGGTCCTTGGATTGTAGACTCGGGTGCGTCCGATCATATGACAGGAGATGCCTCCATATTCCACACCTATAATCCGTGCCGAGAAAATCTTACAGTGAAAATAGCAGATGGGTCTCTATCTAAAGTGGTTGGAACAGGTTCTATTGCTCTTTCAAAGGACCTAACCATTACATCTGTGCTTCATGTTCCTAATTTGGATTGCAATCTTTTATCAGTTAGTAAACTTACTCAAGAGCATAATTGTGTTGCTAAATTTTCCTCGGATCGGTGTGAATTTCAGGTTTTGGATTCGGGGAGGACGATTGGCAATGCTAAGGTGTGCTCGGGACTATTTCTTCTGAAGGTTGATGAATCTCCTAAAAGACAAACTCATAATGCAGTGTGTGTTGAGTCAAATAGTAAGTCCAATAAAAGTCAAGTTTTATTTGAAAATTCCAATAAAGATAGTGCAATCATGTTGTGGCACTATCGTCTAGGTCATCCCAATTTTATGTACCTTAAAAAATTGTTTCCATCGTTGTTCAATAATAAAAATCCGAAAAATTTCCAATGTGAAGTATGTCAATTTTCAAAGCATGTTCGTAATTCTTATCCCAATCTACCTTATAAAGCATCTCATCCTTTTTCATTGATCCATAGTGATGTTTGGGGACCATCCAGAACAAAAAATGTTACAGGTACTAGGTGGTTTGTATCATTTGTAGATGATCATTCTAGAATTACATGGGTGTTTCTTATGAGAGAAAAGTCAGAAGTCGGTCAAATTTTCAGAAATTTTAACACTATGATTCAAACTCAATTTCAAACAAAAATACAAGTGTTAAAAACCGACAATGCAAAAGAATATTTTGAGACAATTCTGGGGAGTTATCTTGAGAGTCAGGGAATCATACATCAGAGTTCCTGTGTCGACACACCCCAACAAAATGGATTGCTGAGCGAAAAAATAGACACCTCCTAGAAGTTGCCCGGTCTCTCATGTTCACAACTCATGTTCCCAAATTTTTCTGGGGGAAGCAGTCTTAGCAGCCACTTATCTAGTAAATAGAATGCCTTCTCGAGTCTTACACTTCCAAACACCGAGTCAAGTTTTCTCTCGCTCATTTCCCAATAACCGTATCCTTTCCACTCTACCCATGAGAGTCTTTGGTTGTACTGTATTCGTCCATATTCATGCCCAACATAGAGGTAAACTTGATCCAAAAGCCCACAAATGCATATTCGTTGGGTACTCATCAAATCAAAAGGGGTATAAATGTTATTCTCCAACCACAAGAAAATTTTACAACTCCATGGATGTTTCCTTCTTCGAAACCAAACCCTATTACCAATCTGATATTCAGGGGGAGAACTTTACTCAAGAATATCAGCTTGGGAATATTGATAGATTGGATCCATCCCCTCCTTTCATCCCTTCTAATCCAAGGTCAGTAGAGTCACCTAGTCCTATCATCCCAATTGAGTCTGAGCATTTTGTTATCCAGCCGACCGTTCAAACAACCATTCCACAGACACAACCTGCAGATTCCACTGAGTTACGTGTCTATTCTAGGAGAAACAAAACTCAAGAAGGGAAGGAAACACAGGCACCTGATCAGACCCATGAATCCAATCTGAATCTGGAACCTCAAAGTTCACCAGGTAACACTAGTCCTATTGATGATTCTGCTCCTGTCGAGGTATCTGTGGATGATAGACCTATTGCCATAAGGAAAGGCAAAAGGTCATGCACTGATCATCCCATTTACAACTTTATATCATATGGAGGACTATCACCTTGTTACCATACTTTTGTTAGCAGTCTTGACAAAGTACAGGTTCCGAGTTCAATACATGAAGCTCTTAGAGTACCTGAGTGGAAAGCAGCTGTCTGGGAAGAAATTAATGCTCTACAAAAGAATGGGACTTGGATTATATCTGAGCTACCTTCGGGGAAACGTCCTGTGGGATGCAAGTGGATTTTCACCGTCAAACACAATGCTGATGGAAGTGTCAATAGGTTTAAAGCACGGCTTGTAGCTAAGGGATTCACACAGTCTTACGGAATTGACTACCAAGAGACTTTTGCCCCTGTAGCGAAACTTAACACAGTTCGGGTGTTACTCGCACTTGCCTCCAACCTAGACTGGCCATTGTATCAGCTGGACGTGAAGAATGCTTTTCTCAACGGGGAATTGGAAGAAGAAGTTTACATGGAGATACCCCCTGGCATGGATACTCAAGCCACCACCAACAAGGTCTGTAAACTCAGGAAATCTTTATATGGGCTCAAACAGTCACCAAGAGCATGGTTTGACAGATTCACCAGAGCAGTTAAGAAAGTTGGGTATATTCAGTGTCAAGCAGATCACACGATGTTTGTCAAGCACTCATCCACCAGAAGAAAGGCAATCCTCATTGTCTATGTCGACGACATCATTCTAACAGGAGATCACGATGAAGAAATTCTCCAACTTAAACACTTCCTTGCCAAGGAATTTGAGATCAAAGACCTGGGCAATCTCAAGTATTTTCTTGGTATGGAGGTAGCACGGTCGAAAAAAGGAATTGTGGTGTCTCAACGAAAGTACGTGTTAGACCTGTTGAAGGAAACAGGTATGCTTGGGTGCAAACCAGCAGACACTCCCATGGATTCCAATTCGAAGCTCGGAAATGACAATAGTGGACCAGTTGACAAAGGGAGGTATCAACGACTGGTTGGGAAACTCATTTATTTGTCTCATACCAGGCCTGACATCAGTTTTGCAGTCAGTGTAGTAAGCCAATTCATGAACAACCCATCAGAGGAGCACATGGAGGCAGTGTACAGGATCTTGAGGTATCTAAAGATGACACCGGGCCAAGGATTGTTCTTCAAAAAGACAGAGAAAAAGGGGATTGAGATATTCACTGATGCGGACTGGGCTGGTTCTGTAATGGACAGACGATCGACTTCAGGTTATTGTACGTATGTCTGGGGTAATCTAGTTACATGGAGGAGTAAAAAACAATCAGTTGTTTCTCGAAGCAGCGCGGAAGCAGAATTTAGGGCACTATCGCTTGGTATTTGTGAAGGGATATGGCTGAAACGAGTACTCAGTGAGCTAAGGATTCCAGTTGAAGGCTCCATGAAGATGTTCTGTGACAATCAGTCCACGATCAGCATAGCAAAGAATCCGGTGCATCATGACAGGACAAAGCATGTAGAGATTGATAGACACTTTGTCAAGGAGAAGATAGAAGCAGACATCATATCACTGCAGTATATCCCAACAAATCAACAGATTGCAGACATCTTAACTAAAGCTGTGCCCAGAAAGATATTTGAAGATCTCAACTCCAAGCTAGGTTTACTCAACATTTACAACCTAGCTTGAGGGGGAGTGTAGAAATCCGGAAGTTACTGCCTTAATTCTAGAATTAGCTGTTGTGTATTATTAGGTTAATTTGTTTCCTAGAATAAAGGGATACTGATTTGTTTCCCTTTTTTTTATTAGCTAGGTTTCCTATTTTTTCTCCTTATTTACAGGAAGGTCTTTTCCTTCTTTTCTGTATATAAACCGTGTACCCTAGCTTATCAATGTAGAAGAGAATTTTTCAGAAACATTCTCAGTTTCTTCAGAAAGTTTCTGAAACTTGCAGTAATAAAATGAAAATCAATATACCAATTCATTTTTCGATTAGAGTTATAAATATAATTCCCAACTGAAGAAGGGCTGTACTTTTTTTTTTTTCCGCTAGAAAAATGATAAAGTAGAGGTCCCTTCATTTTTTTTTTCCCCCCTCTTCCTGATAGAAGAAGGGCTATAGTTGATTATCTTGTTATCCTTCTTCTAGAGTTACGCGGCTTCCATGTTTGCATACCTATCTACATATACAATGACTTCATGATGTTTGAGCTATATTTTTGCTTTATAATTTTAAGAGTAATTAATCCAAATAGTCTATGAATTCTTTCTAATGTGACGGTTTGGTTCTTTTTTTTTTTTTTTTGCCGAGATGATCCTAAATTTTTATTTTTTGACCGTTATGGTCCTCTATATCAAAATTTGATAATTTATGAGGGTATTTCAGTAATTTAACAGTAATTAATTTAACAAAAATTATAAAAAAAATCATCAAAAAACAAAAAAGTTTCCTCTCCTTTCTCTCTCGAATTGTGGTAGGGGGCGGCTTGAGGGGGAGATCCAGTCGCAGGGTGGGGGCGAACGGCAACGGGAGGGGTTTCCCAGATTGTAGGGGGTGAACGACAACTGGAGGGGGGACCCAGTTGCAGGGTGGGGGTGAATAGAGGGGGGAGGCCAGTCTCGATTTGTGGGGCAAACGGCCACGAGAGGGGGGGCAGCGAAACCGAGAAAGGGAGTATGGGGGTGCAACCCAATCGAGTTTGGGGAAGGGGGGGAGGGGCTACTGAGAGAGAGGGAAGGGAAGGGTATTTTAATCATTTTAGTATAAAAATTAAATATTTCAGTAAGATTCTATTAAAAATTTAATGAATCTGGACGAAAATGACCATAATGATAAAAAAATAAGAGTTAGGGTCATCTCGGTAAAAAAAAAAACGATGATCAAACAATCACATTTAAAAAAGTTTAAAAATAAATTAGGCCAATTACTCTAATTTTAATATAGATATAATAAGGTCTTCAAGTCCACAAACATACAGTCAAAATTGTACATGTTTTGCACCAAGGTTAGGATCACGATTTATAATTTAATTTTTATCTTTTTCTAAAAATTTAGTCTCGTTTTCATTATTCACAGTTCTTACTATAGTTTTGTAACTCAAACTTTAAAAGTCTATAATTTTGCACATATAAATTCAAATGAGAGTTTTTTTTTAATTGCATAAAATTTTAAAACGAACAAAACAAGTTCCAATTCCAATAGTGATATATTTTTTTCCGAACACATTTTAAATTTTTGTGTCATTTAACTCCAGCAATTTAAACACTTTATCAAATACATAATTCAATTTAAACATAAATTTTACAATCTAAACCTTACCACCAAATGTAGGCTTATTATGTAACACTGATCCATAACTTAAAAGAGTAACTATATATATATATATTCTATATATTGTTAGTTGTTCTCAAATTTAAACGAATCTGGAATCGTCCTTATATACATTTCTTGTTATTCGACGGTGAGATTGTGTGTTGTGTGTATTCTTTTTATTATTTTTTTTATTATATATACACATCTAAGTTCTTTTGTGTATGTTCTTTTTATTATTTTATTATTATATATATAAGTTTTTTTTTTTTTTTTTTTTTTGAGGTTTGCATAAATCATAATGGGACCAGTTACCATGCAAATTATTTCAAGGATTATTTCCTGGGAACGGAGAAGGGATGGTAAACTTTGGCTGGCATACCGTCAAGACGAATTGAAAATTAGGAATTACGAAATTATCTGGAAAAAAAAAAATAAAAGAACAACCAGAGGGATTGGAAAGGACTCGAAGAAAAAGATGCCTTTGGAACTCTACCAAAATATGAACAGTTACTACATTACACTGGACACTTGCATCCCCAAGACTTCCCAAAGAAATTAAATAAGAAAAAAAAAAAAAAATTACTTCACCTTTTTCTGTTTCCTATTTCACAACGCCCCAATTTTGTCGGGGGTGATATACTGTAATGGCTAAAGGGCAGTAGAGGAAGGGTTTATAACTATATGCCTAAGCGGGTGATCCACATCACCCCCACCGGCATGCTTGACGAACTCCGCCGGAGAGAGAAAGTCGCCATGGCATACACACATTATCCTCACATCTGCTCCTTTCCCATATCTATACAGTATCCCATCGATTCGCTTGCCGTTGGGACCGTCACCTTTTGTGAAGACGCACGGCATGTCTTCCATGGCATTCATCCCGATCTCTCTCCCCTTGTTTCCTCCAGAGCTTGGCTTTTTGGATGGATTCTCCGTCTTGCTTCCGGAGGTCGAACATTTGTTTTCCGTCGTCTTTGTCCCTGAAGGACCCATTATCTCCTGGCTTCGTTCTTGCAACGATAGGTGTCCGGCAGGGCTTCTTGTTTCACCGTAACTGCTGGATCCTGTGATAATAAGCCGAGTGCGAGAATGTTGTACGAGTTCATTTACAAGCTCACAAGACATTAGATATCTAAATGCAGTATCAAAGTTGACCGGAGTTGCACTGAGAAACTCTTTAACCATCATGAACGTATCTTTGTAAACAATCGAAGATTTTGTCATCATAAACTTGGAAATTAGTTGATAACCAAAAAAAAAAAACTCAGAAAGATACTCCTATTTGCTAAGCCATAAATTAGCTACTCAGATTTCGCTTCATTGTCTTTTATTCATGCACCGCCGTACATTCCCTAAGTTCATCCTAACCGATCGATCAAAGGCGCATATCTTGAAAAGAACAAAAACTTTTTACGATAAATCTGTTGTACACATAAATCTGATGCACACAGTAAGTAAAAGAATGATCTCCGCTACATGGCCATGCATATCCTTATCAACAACTAGAATTTTGTTTGTGATCACTGAATATTGAACCGGAACACCTACTTAATATTGCAAGTCACTAATTTCTTAGTAATTCTACATCATATCTATGTTTGGTATCTGGGTTTAACTTCAACTAAACGGTATTTTTTCATTTCAATTTTTGTTTTTTTTTTTTCTAAAAGGTCAACAAAATTTATAACTAATTTTTAAAAAGTCAACCGATTCAAACTTAAAAATTTCATCTCATCTCAAACTCGACCTAAACACCAAACAAACCCTGAAATAAATTTAAGTTGCATAAGAAACTACTTTCAAACTTGTAGTATCTACTATCCAGAAGATGCTAAAGTTAAAAACTACAGTTCCCATAAGAGATATATTACTGGAACACATTATGAAACCAAGGAACTTCGATGTACTTACGATACAGTACCAATGTACATATCACTGGCATGCATCACTGAACTGAAATGTCAACAACCATTTGGAAACAACATTTCATGCACTTGTTACGCATTAACACCCATTAACTCTCGCTAAATGAACGGTGCCTTGGTCAGAGTGCCCAAATAAAAATGACCCACTAGTAGAATTTCTGTATAACAAACCAAGATTTAAGCATTGTCATATACAACGCCATAAGATAGCGCAAAGTCGTCGGTCTCCTCCTGGTCTGAGGTGATGATTTTGGGTAGGTACCACTCTCGATCTCGATCTCCCGAATCTCTATTAATAAGGTTTCTTTCTTTTCTTTTTCTCCTTTTTTTTTTTTTTTTTTTTTTTTTGAAAACTTACATTGCGAAAATACTAGGTAATTCTTTGGGGACACAGTTAGACGGATCGAAAATACTAGGTAATTCTTTGGGGAAAAACACGGTTAGACGGATTCGTTGGGAGACTAGTTCAATCCTCCGACCAATTACTTTTAAATAAAGTAACTAAAGTGAACCCAAATGTCAACACTGTTTAGATTAGTAAAGCAAGTAAATCCATAATTTCTTAAAGGAATAAAGCCAAAATATGGCATTAAATTTAGCATTACAAGTAAGACAAGACAAAGTAATCCAATTAACAACAGGAAAATATCATCATACCAACTGAGATTAGTGATTAATTATGTCTACATTAATATAATTAGAGACAGTTTATCCTCAAAGGAAACCATACTTCACCTAACAAGAAGAACCTAAAGCAACCCAAACTCTTTAAAAACCAAATTGGGATTTAGATTAAACATCCAGTTTCCAACTTTAACCCTAAAAGCGTCAATTTCATGAAGATAAATAGGGAATAAAAAAAAAAAGTTGAAAAACATCAAAAAAAATAATAATAATAATAATCAGAATCAGAATCAAATACCTTGGACGGGTTTGCTCTCGAATTCCGACATCCCCGAGGAGCTTCCACCACCATGGGACTCCACCGAGCCCTGGGAAGTAAGTTGTCTGGTTTTCGCCGCTAAATCAACTCTGGCACCAGGAGTACTCGGAGCTCCAAGAGAAGCGAGGTACTGTTGCTTGTCCCTCTCTTCGTCGTCTCTCTCGGCCTTGCCGGAGGAGTGCCTCTGCTTCTCGGACCTCCGCCGCTTGGCCGCCATTCGCCGCAGCGTCTGCAGCTCCTTCCGCTTCCTCCATTGCTCCTCCGTCTCCGTCGGCAGCGACGTCGTCCGCACCAGCGGCCGGTACGACGACACCGGCGGCACCAGAGCCTCGGAATCGTCGGAATCCCTAGCGATCGGCATGGTCCCGATGATCGACGAAGATCGGGTCAGCTTCTTGCTCTTCATCGTCTTGTCGACGCCGAACCGACCGCCCAACGACAGCCCCAGATTCAGCTCCAACTCCTCCGAATCCTCCACCTCCTGTTCCTCCTCCGCCCCACCACCCCGAAACGACGCCGCGTTTTGCGAGGAGGACTGCTGATCCGTACACATGAACCTCTTAAGCAGATCTCTGGGTACTTCTCCAACGAAAAATTCTCCATTAATCCTCTGCTTCTTCCTCCTTTATTCGCTTCCTCCATTTTCAAATCCAAAAAAAAAAAATTCCCCACTTATGCTAAACAAGAAACCGCTCTACGATCTGCAAACTTGTTCATGTCAATCACGAAGTTTCCATTTTTCTTTTTTCTTTTAATTAAGCACTTTAGTTATTAATCTCTACGTGAACAAATTCCCGGGAAAGTCGTCGGAAAATTGCAGAGAAAAAAAATATATAAGAGGAAGAAGAAGACGAGAGTGAATTTTTTGGTCATTATGGCTATAAATGTTGAGATGGGAAGGATAAAAAAAAGAAGGGTATTTATTGGGTACCGAAAATGCCCTTGGCGTATGGACAAGAAAAGTACCTGGAAGGAACAAGTGGCCGTTTAAAGGAGTGCCAATCGACACGTGGAGGACTGACCACAAAAAAGGAAAAAGAAATATAAAAATTTGTTAGAGTTGGGGCAGTGTGTCCTTTTTGGCGTCTCTGCCAGCAACTTGTGTCCGTGGAGACACGTGTTGTGTTATGAGGGACAAGCAGGCCCTGGAAGTACTGCCACGTGTCGGTCCACCTTCAGTTGCTTCGAATTTTGACACGTGGTCTGGTGAGTTTGGCCTCGTAGTTGTTGTTAAATAAAATTAAAAAAGCGCGGCGTTGTGTTTGGTTGGATCGTGGGTCGTCGGTCGTCGGTTCGTTAGTTGTCGTCCATAACTATTTGACTCACACACACATACATAAATAGTAATATGTATTCTTTTTTTTTTTTTAACACTAGGTATGGTAAAATTTATAAATCTATGCCGTAACCCTTTTTTTTTTGGGGAATCAATTGGTGTTAGCTTGGTTGAAAATAAGGTGAATTAAAAAGAGATATTCTATTTAAATTTTGAAAATAATTAGTAATTTATTGTCAAATGTATAAGCAAACCATTTTTAACAAAAAATAATTAGTATGCTACTTGAATACTGGTTTTAACTACCTTCGGAAAAAGTTACTGGTTCAACTTCTATATTTAATTAATTAGTATGCTACTTGAATACTAATTAATTAATACTTAGTATGCTACTTGAATACCTTCGGAAAAAATAATTAGTATGCTACTTGAATACTGCTAAAGAGAGCAATGTTGGTAGATGATTTCTAAATTTAATTAACTGATCATTTACTTATTGATTATGAAATTCTATTTGGATTATTGATTTTGAAGACCCAGTTTTTCAATCTAAATGCAATTTTTCAATATATTAATATTAAGAACACAAACACTATACTAAAAAAAAAAACACAAACAATAATCACAACTTCTTTTATAATTTCATTTTTATTCAAAATCAAGAATTCAATAAATGAATAGCTGTCGTAGTTACTATTCTTCATTGTAGAAATAAAAAAAAGGAAAGAAAGTACAAATATATTAATAAACCTCATGCAAGTTGTCAAAACATTAAAATCAATAAGTTTAGGCATTTTTAATTATTTTAATTCTGTATTATATTATTCAACACGTTTTTGGTGTAGCGTAATAAGATCAATAAAATCGGGCATTTATAGAAGTTATTAAGTGCAAAAT
>CM046371.1:5650264-5665536 GCA_025413025.1 Ficus hispida | reverse complement strand
TTTCACTATTTTTTAGCGGTGGTCATTTCCATTTATGACCACCCGGTCACAACATTATGACCGTTTTTTTTTTTTTTTTTTTTTTTTTTTTTTTTTTCGTGGTTTTTCCTTGGGGGTCACAATCATTATGACCGGTTTTTTTTTTCTTTTTTTTTAAATTTTTTTTTAAAATTTTTTTGTCGAACTATTTTTTGGCGGTGGTCATTTCCATTATGACCACCCGGTCACAACCATTATGACCGGTTTTCTTTTTTTTTTTTTTTTTAATTTTTTTTAAAATTTTTTTGTCGAACTATTTTTTAGCGGTGGTCATTTCCATTATGACCACCCGGTCACAACCATTATGACCGGTTTTTTTTTTTTTTTTTAATTTTTTTTAAATTTTTTTTGTCGAACTATTTTTTGGCGGTGGTCATTTCCATTATGACCACCCGGTCACAACCATTATGACCGTTTTTTTTTTTTTTTTAATTTTTTTTAAAATTTTTTTGTCGAACTATTTTTTGGCGGTGGTCATTTCCATTATGACCACCCGGTCACAACCATTATGACCAGTTTTTTTTTTTTTTTTTAATTTTTTTTTTTGCCACGTCACCATACAATTTTTGGGTATGTATAAAGTCATATATGCCCTCAGCCAACCCTAAGCTGAAAATTTTCGTCCTAGCCCGCCATCCTCACTCCATTCCCTCCACATCCATAGCGACAGTATATAACCAACTGAACATAGAAAATTTTAATTTTTCGTCTCTAGTTTCGTTGATTTTCTCCCACCCAATCCTCGCGAATCATCCCTGGACCATTACCCATTGATCGAAACTGTCTCCCAGTATTAAAAATCCTTCCACATCTTGTTTCACTCTGTTAATCCGGCCGAATCTGCCAGATCTGCGTCAACGGCGTTTCCGTGGACCAGATCTACGACATAAGCCATCCTACCTTGCTTCTTAACTGTTCCTCATTTTTTAAATTTGTATTTAACCCTTTGACAGGAAAATTGTTTGTAGTTTTACAGTAAATGGAGGACGTTTGTGTTTTCATCAAGTATAATGGTCGATGGGACGGCACATTGAGTTACATCGGTGGAGAAATGAAGGGAATATTGGTGCCCGAGACGGCAACATACGGAGGTCTTATTGAGTTGGTCAGACGGGCAATCGGTATGAGGGTCCCAACCAATACTATAGTCATGAGATACGGTGTTCACCCTAGTATGCCTCTTGTCAGGATACAGTGTGATGATGACGTTAAATTCTATATACAATTGAAGAAGAAGGATGTTCATGTGCTTAGTAAATTTCCTATTACCGTCGACGTTTTGGATGATACTGCGGCTGACGTCACGCCACCGGAGGTGGGTGAAAGCAACCACATTGACGGGCAATTCTCCAGAGTGGGTGCACAGAGTGATGAGGCCATGCAAATTGCTGATGAGAGAAATAAAAAAATTTCATCTCCTATTACTCGTTGCCCTCAGCTTCCACCTCATGTTGACGAATTGAATGTTGGGGGTGATGCTCGTAAATCAAACGATAATAGCGTCGACGTCAGCATTGGAGATCATTCTTTTGCCAATAACTTAACATCTCAATCCGATACTGTACCAAGCCCTGACAGGTTATCTGGCTCAGTAGTTGTTGCTGATTATACACCTGTCGCAATTTGCAGAAACTGTATTTTTCTTAACAAAAAGTTGTTGCAATACCATCTTCATCACGATGCCATGAGTAAACACTATCAATTCAGAGTGAAGAGGTCGACCGCTACTCTGTTACACGTTATATGTATAGATATCCAACAATGTCCATGGCAATTGCGTGCGACCAGGATGCGAGGTAGTGAAATGTTTGTCGTTAAGCGCTTCGACGACGTCCATACCTGTTCAATCGAAATTGTTCAAGGGCATCATCGTCAAGCCAAGAGTTGGATGATTGGGGAGTGTGTCAAGGCAAAATACTTGGATCCGACTAATACCTCATATAGACCTCGAGAAATCATGCGAGACATGCAGGCCGAATTTGGAGTCTCTTTCAATTATCTCCGAGCATGGCGAGGCAAGGAAGCAGCATTAACCGAAAGATTTCCACGTAATTACATTGTTAATCATTTTATTATTATTAATATAATATTATTAGTTTTAACGGTGTACGCCAACCGAGGCAGTATATTCATATTTGTATATCCTGCCATCAACTTTTGGGGCTGGGCCTTAAAAAGGCGGTAAACTTCGTTGTGACCGCCTGGTCAATATCGTTATGACCGAGTGTTAGCCCCTATGTAAAGCTTATTTTACCGTGGGCCCAATGGTTGTGACGAGTGTTCAAACCCGTTATGACCGAGGTCCTTTGTCAATATGGTTTATAAAACAACTATAAAATAATGAACATAAAATTTTTGTCAATTTTATTATTATTTCCCCTGGTCACAATGGTTGTGACCGGGCGGTCAAAACAATTGTGACCGAAGTCCTGTCCTGACTCGTTATCTGTTTGTAAAAAAAAATTAAAAGATTATATTAATTATAATAACCTTTTAATGATAAAATATAACTATTATATTATTATTAGTGTTAAAGTTACCCGATAATCGAGGCATTAAATGCCTGCAGTCTAAACAACATCATTAGATTAACCTAGGGAACCGTAGCGAATAATGCGGTCAACTTCGTTGTGACACTCTGGTAACAATGGTTATGACTGGGGTGAATTACCGTGTAACAGGAGCCTTTACCCTGGTCACAATAGTTGTGACCGGGCGGTCACAACCATTGTGACCGAAGTCCTGACGCAAGATAATGTTTAAAAAAAACAATTTAATATTATATTAATTAAAAAATAATTTTAAACCTTCGAATATTATTATTATATTATTATTAGTGTTAAAGTTACACGATAATCGAGGCATTAAATGCCTGCAGGGAAAACTCAGTAACTTTTGGGAACCGTAGCGAAGAAGGCGGTAAACTTCGTTGTGACACGTCAGTAACTATGGTTATGACTATAGTGAGAAGCTTTGTGTTGAACGCTTTTACCCTGGTCATAATGGTTGTGACCGGGCGGTCACAACCATTATGACCGAAATGACATGGAATACCAACAGTCTTTTGTACGACTCTGAGTGACAAAATACCAAATTTACCCTCATCTCCTCCACGCGTAATAGTTAGTAACCCTATGCCGCTATTGGGTTAAAATTTTTAAAAAAGCTTTTACAGTTGCTAGAGAGGGAAACACCGGTTCTAGAGAGAGAAAGAAGAAATCGTATCGTTTTCGACCAGACGTCTCGTGCATAACCGTCGTCAACCATCTACTATAGCCGTAAACCGGCGATTCCATATCCGTAGAATGGTGACAATTACAGATATTGAGAGAAACAAGGGAGAAATGGATGTACACGAAACGAGTATAACTCCATCCAAGATATCGAAGGAGGAAGAGGTAAAATCTTTGATCGATGTTTGATTTAGTCAAACTATAGTTTGCGGCACGTCCATGGTGCTAAATACCGACTCATCAAAAATTTTGTAATAAATTTTTTTTTTTTATCCATTCACACAGGGGCAATATATCCGACTCGTACCAGACTCTGAGATAACACGGGCCAAAATCAATACTTTCATAAACATTAACGAGACATGGAAGAAACTGAGCCTCTGGTTATCTCCACGACAGTTGGCCTCCGTCAAAGACCAGCCATGTGTACAACCTTTCTTACATCTAGAGTCTCTAGGTTGGGCTGGCCAGTTATTCCACAACATTGTTATGCGTCTTACAAACCACACAACGATGGGTGACGCACTGTGGTTCGAGATTGGAGACGAAATGGCCAGATTCTCCATAATGGAGTTCTGCCTAATTACCGGACAAAAATGTGCAGGGTCTACGCATCTACCGGTCGTCGAGAGCAGATTAATGGCAAGATATTTTTCGACGGTTAAGGGCGTATCGAGGGAAAATTTGGAACTACAACTGTCCAATGCTAAGTTTGACAACGACGAAGATGCCGTAAAACTTAGCCTTTTGTACATTATTTTCTCGATCCCTTTGTCAAATGCTATAACGGTGAAAATAGATCCCAAATATTTCGGTTTGGCAGACAACTTGGATGCCTTCAACGATTTTCCTTGGGGTGTGCTATCATGGGAGGCAACCCGTGCTGCAATCTGTGCTACAGTGGAGAATAGGATTTCTTCGAAGAGACGACAAAAAAAACAAGTTAGCACAGTTCATTACAGCATTCCTGGGTTCCCACATGCCATACTCGTATGGGCATATGAGACACTTCCAACGATGGCTGCCAAGTTTACAACCAACTACTCACAGGCCGTTCCGCGTATGGCGTCCTGGACCACTGCGGAGACAGTGAAATTTGATGACGTTCAGCGGGCGTTCATGGAGGTTGGCGAATCACAGGTAATTCACATTCCGATACCATAACAAGTGGTAGTCAAAGCCGTTATGACCGGGCGGTCATAACCATTGTGACCGTGTTGGTCATAAACGTACTGACTAAGACAGGTCACAACCGTTATGACCGTCTGGTCAAAATCGTTATGACCAACACGGTCATACCATAATAAGATTCACTGACTCGTTATGGGTTATTATAATAAAATAATAATAATACATTCAGTATAAGGATAGTAATTTTACGCCATGTGTGCAGCCAATATCTTTTCAGTTGATGCCAACCGAGGAGGAGTTGAAGACCGGGAATGTTGCTCGCCTTTTCTTGAATAGACCGACTGGCCTGCCACAATTACCAGCTCCCAAGTCGTCAGTCCCCCGGCGGACCCCGGATATCAATACCGCGTGGGTGGAGTTCCAGAATGAGATCCGAGGACATGTTAATAATTTGAATAAGAAGATAGAGGATATACAAAAGGAACAAACCCGCTCGAAAAAACTGTTGAGGAGGGTGCTGAAATTGTTAAAGGCGAAGAATGCTGCCGAGAAGTTCGGTCAGGCACAGCATGTCCCGAAGGTCGAGAGCAGCGATGTTCTTAATGTTAAGAGGAAGGCGTCGGAAGATTTTAAGACTCCTTCCCCTGAGCGCGATGTCTATGCGGATATAGGGCTGCAGGCAGCAATGGAGTTCCTTACTGCCGATAAGGGGATCGATTGGAATGCAGATGCCGAGGAGAAGATAACAAAGGTAGAATTATACATGAATATACCTGATTGGTGTGGTTCCCATGTGTACAATTTTGTATGACATTTTAAGAAAATACAATGTACAGGAACAGGCAGCCGAGACGAGTGTTGAGGATTCGCGAGTCGATGGCGCGAGGGAGGGGGCAATGCCTGAAGTGTCGCGGGTCGGGAAAGAGGGGCCAGAGAGGGAGGACCACATCCCATTACATGATCTTGTCATGATTGACGAGCAATCCAGAGAGGATATGTTGACGGACGTGGTTGTGACGCATAGCTGAGAATTAAAATTTTACCAATAATGGAACAGTCAATTAGATTAACTCGTTTAAAATTTGGTATTTGTAGATCCCCAAGAAGAAGAGGGCCAGACTATCAAGGCTTGGCCAACGGCCATCGGGTCGTAAGACTGACGATGGATCCCCTTCGAAGAAACCGGCCGACCCGAATTATGCCCTCCCAGCAGGTCTCGCAGAGGAACCTCCTGAACAGAGGTTAGAAGAGTTCAGGGAGTGGTTAAAACAAGGATTGTTGAAGAAGATACCTCAAGGGTAATGTAGATTAACTTAACAATGTCTGTTTTTAGGATGTTAATTGGAATTGCACTGATGTGTCCTTCGAATATGTATGCTTGATGTTCAGTAAACGGCCTCCACGTTACAGTGCGAAGCATGAGAAACTTGACAAACCCCATGACTTCGGGTGCATGGAGGTAGGAAGAAAAACCTGGTACTATGAATTAGCTACCTCCCCGATTTGGCTATGGGACGAAGTAAGTACATGACATTTTTTAAAATTCGGCAGTCTGCTATCAACCATTATCACAGCCATTATTATATGTTTGCTTTCTCGAATATTGTACAGTATCTTTTAACCGCCTGGTTATGTTAATGTAGCACGTTGATGTCGCCTTTTATTACTTGAGAAAGAAGATCAGGCAGTTCCCCGAATTGGAGCAACGGAGGGTGACAACGGTTGACACTTATTTTTGTTCAAAGGTTCGATCGTTGTGGCGTCTACACCAGAGTGCACCCGAGAAGTTCGATTGGGGAACCTGTGAGCCTTTACTCAAGATAATGCTTGGCGTTAATGTCCAGACTGGGGCATCATGGTTTGACGTGATGACTGTGCTAATACCGGTGCATTTGGCTGACCTTAAACATTGGGTATTAGCGAAGTTGGATCTGAAAAGCTGGACCATTGACGTGTACGACTCTCTGCAGCATGAAGGCGGTCACAATGTCAAGGTCCGAGCAGGCATGGAATGTTTATCAATATTCATTCCATTGCTGGCTGAACGATTAGATTTGTATCAATTCAAACCAAGAGAACCTGCTGGAACTAACCCATTACCAATCAACATAATGAAAGACATCCCTCAACAATCCAATGGGTGAGTGCAAGAAAAACACCATTTCTCCCTTGTATACTGAAAACAAAAGTTGAAGTGAAAATTAATAATCTTTGTCATTTGTTCAACAGGGGCGACTGTGGAGTGTTTACCATAAAATTTGCTGAATGCTTAATAGAAGGGAGGGACGTCAATTACTGGGTAATAGGTGGACGGATGAGGCTATTTCGGGAGTGGCTAGCATGTTACTTGTGGATGCATGCCAACCGGAAAATTGAAGGAAATTACAAAAGTGATGACGACGTCGACAAGGAATTCGCCTGAGACATATACTATTTTTTCATTTAACACATTCCCATTAATTGTATTTTTCTCAAATTTTTTGTTAATTTTATATGTCATAGTGTAATAACATATACAATTTCAAGAGTAAGGGTTAAATTAATCCATGCAAACCGCGTTTTATTATTAATAAGAGTGAAATGTATTGCCCCTGTTTCACATTCATGAAAACAGAACGAGTCCAAATGGATTTCATCAAACTGACGTGGCCAAAAAAAAAAAAAAAAAGAAAACTGGTCATAATGGTTGTGACCGGGTGGTCATAATGGAAATGACCACCGCCAAAAAATAGTTCGACAAAAAAATTTTAAAAAAAATTAAAAAAAAAAAAAAAGAAAACCGGTCATAATGGTTGTGACGCGGTGGTCATAATGGAAATGACCACCGCTAAAAAATAGTTCGACAAAAAAATTTTAAAAAAAATTAAAAAAAAAAAAAAAAGAAAACCGGTCATAATGGTTGTGACCGGGTGGTCATAATGGAAATGACCACCGCCAAAAAATAGTTCGACAAAAAAATTTTAAAAAAAATTAAAAAAAAAAAAAAAGAAAACCGGTCATAATGGTTGTGACCGGGTGGTCATAATGGAAATGACCACCGCCAAAAAATAGTTCGAAAAAAAATTTTAAAAAAAATTAAAAAAAAGAAAAAAAAAGAAAACCGGTCATAATGGTTGTGACCGGGTGGTCATAATGGAAATGACCACCGCCAAAAAATAGTTCGACAAAAAAATTTTAAAAAAAATTAAAAAAAAGAAAAAAAGAAAACCGGTCATAATGGTTGTGACCGGGTGGTCATAATGGAAATGACCACCGCCAAAAAATAGTTCGACAAAAAAATTTTAAAAAAAATTAAAAAAAAAAAAAGGGGTGGTCATAATGGTTGTGACCGGGTGGTCATAATGGAAATGACCACCGCCAAAAAATAGTTCGACAAAAAAATTTTAAAAAAAATTAAAAAAAAAAAAGGGGTGGTCATAATGGTTGTGACCGGGTGGTCATAATGGAAATGACCACCGCCAAAAAATAGTTCGACAAAAAAATTTTAAAAAAAATTAAAAAAAAAAAAAAAAAACCGGTCATAATGGTTGTGACCGGGTGGTCATAATGGAAATGACCACCGCTAAAAAATAGTTCGACAAAAAAATTTTAAAAAAAATTAAAAAAAAAAAAAGAAAACCGGTCATAATGGTTGTGACCGGGTGGTCATAATGGAAATGACCACCGCCAAAAAATAGTTCGACAAAAAAATTTTAAAAAAAATTAAAAAAAAGAAAAAAACCGGTCATAATGATTGTGACCGGGTGGTCATAATGGAAATGACCACCGCTAAAAAATAGTGAAATAGTTCGACATAAAAAATATTAAATTTTTAATAAAAAAAAAACCGGTCATAATGGTTGTGACCTGGTGGTCATAATGGAAATGACCACCGCTAAAAAATAGTGAAATAGTTCGACATAAAAAATAAAAAATTTTTAATAAAAAAAAAAAAACCGGTCATAATGGTTGTGACCGGGTGGTCATAATGGAAATGACCACCGCTAAAAAATAGTGAAAATAGTTCGACTTAAAAAAGGGGTGGTCATAATGGTTGTGACCGGGTGGTCATAATGGAAATGACCACCGCTAAAAAATAGTGAAAATAGTTCGACTTAAAACAATTTTAATTATATAAAACAAAAGCGTGGTCATAATGGTTGTGACCGGGTGGTCATAATGGATATGACCATAGCTAAATAACTAATAGTTAAAAAAGTTCTTTTAAAATAAAACAAACGAAAAATTTTAATGCTTTAAAAATAAAAATTAAAAGAACTGGTCATTACGGTTATGACAAGGCGGTCATAATGGTTATGACCATTGATAAAAAATAGTAAAAAATGTAAAATTCGAAAAAAAAAGCCAGGTTATGGTCATAACGGTTATGACCGGGTGGTCATAATGGTTATGACCTTTACTTAAAAAGGTCAAAAAATTCTAATTTAAAAAAAAAAGAAACTTTCGATGGAAGTTTCTCTCTGTACATGGAAGTTTATCTCTGTAAATGGAAGTTTCTCTCTGTAAATGGAAGTTTCTCTCTTTACATGGAAGTTTATCTATATTATATGAAGCTTCGGGTTTCAAAATGGGTGGTGGGGGGCTAGGCGGAAATAAGTTTTCAGTTTTCTCTCTCTAGATTTCAGTTTTCTCTCTCTAAACCACTGTACATGGTGGTTTTAAAAAAAAAAACTTTTTTCGGCCATGCGAGGGAGAGAGAAAATTTCGTGGGTAGGAGATGAGGGTAATCCTGTACTTTGATATACATTAAATGCTACTGGGCCCCACGGTAAGTGCTGAAATTGAATAGAACAAAAAGTGCTGCTGTTTTTAATATTATTTTTTTCAGAGGTGCTAAAAGTGAAATTAACCCTTAAACATTTTATTTACATATAAAAAAATTAATATAAATTTAAAAGATAGGCCAACAAAAAAAAGACCTAAGAATAAAAAAAGAGAGACATGAAAAAATAAAATGATTAAAATGGAAAAAAAAAATTAACCAATACAGAAAATGAATGAATTTAAAAAAATTAAAAAAATTTGGGCCAAAATAAAAAAAGAAAATCGAAGGACTAAAAAATAAATATAAAATATTGTCGTCTAATACAAAAAAGGACTAAATTATAAAAAATAAAAAAATTAAGTCAAAATATTAAAAAAAAGAAAAAAATAAAATCAAAAGACTAAAAAAAAGATTAAATTGTAAAAAAAAATATAAAAAATTGGGTCAAAATAAAAAAAAATAAAGGATTAAAAAGTAAATACAAAACATTTTCATCCAAATTAAAGGAAACAAACCTGGACAAAATGTTTTGCACATCATTGTGCTTTCTATATATAGTTATAGATAAATAATCATAAACTGTTTTTTTTTTTTTTTACTTGCTTTTGCAGATAAGTTGTTTTGGTTATGGGAAATGTTGAAGAGACCCCAAATGTTGTAACTTTTTGACATTTTTGGTCAACTATTGGCTTTATTATTTTAATTGTTGTTGTATTGGGAAGTCATAATCATACCAAATAACTATTGAAAAACGGTGGGATCTAATTTCATCTTCTTGTGAGGTTTCAGACTTGATTAGATAAAGAGATTAAGTTGATGTCTTCCAATTTCATACTTTACATTATTGTTGTTAAATTTTTAAAAGGAAAGATACAAAACCAGGAAGAGAATGTGAAGGGCTTGAATATAGAGACATCAAGAAGAAAACAAATCAAATGTATATAAGAAAGGTGGGGTTGTTAACAAGCCCCATAATTGAGGGATTAGACCAAATGAGTACAATTATTCAAGTGTTTAATCTTCTCTCTTTTTGTTCTAAAGTTTTCTTTTCCCTTAAAAAATGTTGTTTCCAAAAAAAAAAAAAAAACAAAATCAAGACACTAGCTATGTTATAAAAGGATGGAGCTTTTATCAAATGGCGTCATATTTTACACTATTTTTGAAAATTGTTATTTTAATAATTGGATCTAAGTTTTTTTTTTTTCCTCCTTCAGAATTATGAGTCATGTATAAAATTACCACTAAACCATACCTACAATTATTATTGAATCAAAATTTTAATTGTCTAATTTATGGGTGCAATATATAACTACTTCAGTCATAAATATAAGGTACTAAAATAAAAACTCCCTTAAAAGAACGCCTGAGATGATGGCTGGATAGATGCGTGCAATTCATTTAATTGCTACTAGTATAAAAAAAAATGAAAATTTAATTATAGCATAATATATATATATATATACATATATATATTGAAAAACTATGCATGTCAAACATTAGGCCGAGGAATTGGACCCGTGACTATACAAGTGACCCCCCGTTTGTTTCATTGGCCTTTGTGGTTGTCATTATTGGAGTCATGTGATTGGTGCCTCGTGACCTATTCTCTTCCTAGAGTTGGACTTGGTGAGCTTCTTACCCTTTGGTCCAGAGACCTCTAAAAAAACAAAAGAAAAAACGATGTAAATTTGACATTAGTTTTTTTTTTTTTTTTTTGGGTTGAAGTAAATTTGACGTTAGTTGTACTTATCAAAATTTAACATAGAAAATAACAATACATTAGATCCTATTTTTTTTTACCCAAATATCAAAATTTATTATTACGACATTAATTTAATACTTCATTAGAGGTGCTCTAATACTCATCTTAGTTGCTTTCCAAAGGAAAACATTCACTTTTGACGGGAGAAAAATGTAATTTTCTTAACTGAAAATTTGATGGTATCAGAAGCTTGGAAGATCCCATGCACACCTATAAGGCCATAAGAAGCAACGCTTACCAATTCTTAGCATCTTTTTAGTTTTCGGTCAGAGTTAAAATTTTTAAGTTTAATTTAAACGAATTAAGTTGAGCATTTAGTATTTAAGTTAGAATTTTAAAAAAATTATCTTAGTGTGAGAGATATTTTCAGTTATGAAGGTGGCACAAGACAAAAGCATCACATCATGCTTTGTACAATTGGATGGTCTTCAATGTAAATCTCTTTTTATTTTAGTTTTCTTACACGGAAATGGAAATAGGAAGTAAAAGGTGTGGAGTGGACCCAGAATTGGTGAGCCGGGAGCCAAAAGAGTCTATAAGGATCAACGTGATCATAATCAGAATAAGTTGCTTCATTAGAGAGCAAAGAAGAGATGAAAAAAAAATTCAAAAAAAAAAAAGAAAAAAGAAAAGAAAAGAAAAGAAAATAGGAAGAGTAAAGAGAGAAAACCCATTTGGTACCTTTTTTTTGTCTTCTTCTTTTTTTTTTTTTTTTTTTGAACTAATGCTTTTCAATTGTGTTTCCATGACACATAAAACTTGAAAAATTTAGGACATGCAATGTTGGAAAAATGGTGAAAAAGAACAATATACAAAGTTCTTTCTTTTTTGTCGCTCAGACTTGAAATTTAGGGCGAGATTTCTACCTTTTTCTAACAATCTTGTGACTAGCTAAGCTATATTATCATTAGCGCGTTCAAAAAGAGAAACATAGAATATAAAGCATAGACCAATAATTTTATTTAAAAATATTTGACCGATAAATACACAATTCTAAATCATCATAATTACATCTATTTATTTAACAAATAATATCGATACTAAAAAAATAAATTAATTAAAAAAAAACAAACGAGTACAGAACTAGTAAGGTATTTTGATTCGTACCCCATAAGAAAATGTACCAATAGAGCTACAAAATTAGATTCATCTTTGACTGTGATTTGCCTTGCCCCAACCAACAATCTAGTCATTTTTCCTTTTTCGGAGTGATTTAAGGCAGTAAATGAGCAGCAAACTTGACCGTACATATGAACTTTCTCACGAGATCTATCTTCTATGTGATGCCAAATCCATACAAACAATATATATATATATATATATATATTTCGTGAAATATATATAAATATATTTTTTATATTATATGCCACGTAACAAATATGTAAGCAAACACATCCACGATATTTGTATTTATGTCACGCTTGCAAGGAATTGTCTTATAACACGGTAACTGACATTATCAATTTTGCTTTCTACCAAAAAAAAAAAAAAGACAACAACAACATTATTAATTTGATCGTTACATTTTTCGTCTTGCAATCTTCCTCTTTTTTTTTTTTTTTTTACCGAAACATATTAATGGTTTAATTGTTTTGTTCATGATAATGAATTGTTTGTAACATCAATGTTTACATTTTTTATAATATGTAAATTATAGTATTTGTTTCAATTAAATAAAGAGGGTATTTGTTTATATATGTTAAAGAATCCTCTCAATGTTGAAATATTAACTGTAATATAAAATCCTGTCAGCAACGAAAAATATTTTTTATAGAAAATAGAAAGCCGAAATTTCGTTAAAGAAAACACAGAGATGGGTAGAAATCTGTCTCTTATTGTATGATTGTCACTGTCATAAGCAAAATGGGCCAAACAGAAATTAAAAGTTAGGGAGGGTCATGCTTGGGACTTTTCATGATGAGAAATTAAAATAAAGGGGTGAGTGTTGGGTGGGTGTCTTTCATTATATTACTTTAGACAAACATGTGATGCATTTAATCATATCCAACCCTCTATTTCCGTGGGCTCCACATCTCTCTCTATCTATGTTTCTCATTTTATAATAATTAAAAAAAATACTTTATTCTTATTTTATATAAGGTATTGGGGAAATTTTTTAACTTTAGAAATTTTTTTTTTCACTATAGTTAGAAACTAACATTTTAACTATTGTATTGATTTTTAGCTGTTTGATTTGTGATGGAGAGTAATTCTATAGTACATGTTGTAAAAATTTAACACAAATTCTTTAGATATCAGATTAGTAAGAGACTGATCTAAGACTAAAAAATAATTCTTATAAATGGTGAAACATGACAGTTTTTACTCTAAAATTCGTAAATTATTATTATTATTTTTTTTTTATGAAAACAAATTTCTTTGAGTGGACGGATTAAAGTCGATTTCATTGGTGTCTCTCACTTTTAAAATGAATATGCATGGAATCAAAATCTCCTTCTTTTTAGCCATCTTTATCAATCTCAATTTCTCTCACTTTTGATTTTTTTGGTTAGTGTGTTGATTTGCCACCTAATCAGGTGATTAACATAATCAATCATTAGATTGATTGTCCAACATTGAAAGATTTACCTTTCATTTTGTGGGGAACAGACTTTTAGGCTATAGAACATGGATTCTGGCTAGTTGAAGCCTGAGGCTTGGACAAGTTTGGTAATGCAAAATGCATCGGCCTCAGACGAGCCCATTTTGGCATGCCATTTGCCCATTGTGGTCCTACTCCTAGGAGGACATAGTGTTGACGAGAGAGAACAGGTGAAACTGATTAATGGAACACATGAAAGTATCTATTAAATTAGTGAAATCCGAATCCTTAATAATTCGAAAAGAAAATATGTCCCATGTGCTGGGAATTTGGAGAGCGTTTGGTGTTTAGTTTGAGTTTGAAATGAAATGAAAATTTTAAATTAAAATTGGTTTCCTTTTAAAAAAAACTAGTCATAATTTTTTTTTTATTTTTTTCAAAAAAAAGACAAAAATCATTTATAAAATACAGTTGAATTCAAAATAAAATGAACTCCAACGTAGGCTTATTTTTATAAGCTCAGCTATAAAATTACAAGAACATGGGGATTTTAATTCTTTAACTTGCTATCCAAAGAGATGTACCAAGTGCAGTCTGCACTGCATTAAAAATGCCATTAATTTAGTCAACTCTGATTAAAGGGTAGTTAAATTTGTGATTATCCGGATCTCCATAGTCATCTTGATTCTACGAGCAAGCAAGAGGATTTTGGGCAACTATCCATCTTAACCTTCAAAATTGAAGAGGAGATGAGAAAGAAACGGACTCCACCATGAAAAGCTCGTCACAGCCTCCTTCCACCGTGCTGAGCACCATTTACACCCTTGACGCGGTAGCCCTTCGCCTACCTCCCTTTACCACTCACCTCCCCGCGCCACCAAAAAGCCCTTGTGCAACTCACCTGCGCTTACCACTCACCTCCCACACCACCAAAAAGCCCTTGTGCAACTCCCCATCGAGCCACCACCTTGCAGCACAGCCCCGCCACACGACATCGCTATTTCCCTCCACTATGCCCACCCCATGGCGATTCTCTCCCCATGCGGAGTTTTATTAATTTATTTATTTGCAAATGTGTCAAGGAGGACTCGTGTGCTTTGATTGGAGGAGCAGAGGCATTGATTGGAAATTTGTTTGATGTTCGTGAAATTTCTTATCGTCTTTCTTCTTCTTGGGTCTTTTTAATGGGTATGTTTGTTATTTATAAAAAAACAACTCCTATGGTTATTTTAGCTAATTTTGCACAAAATTGATGTTCAATTCCCTTTATTATCTACACATATATGCTAAATTTTGAACGGAAACTAACGGAAACGAGACCGAGTAGGCTACTATTTTAAGAGTTCAAGGTCATTTTAGAACACCACCAACTGAATAGTTTGGAGACGGATGGAGCATGTTTTAAACAAACTAAAAAAAAAAAGTATTCATATGAAACTTGGTGGGTTTCAGAATCCTAAGGTGAAAACAATTCTAAACATTTAAGCAGGGAAGAAAAAAACAAGGGACAATAATCTTAAAGCAAGCAAAGTTTAGTTGTTTTGAACAGAAACTTCAAAATCATTCCACACAAAGGTATCATCTCAAAACTCAGGTCTGTCATGCTTATAGTACCAACATAAAAAAACTGTAAACAAAATTGAGAAAAGACCAGATTGCAGCCAACAACGGGAAAACCCATCAACGCAACCTCCTCGCTTCTCTCTCGACTCAAGCAAGGTGAGAATGTCGCCTTCCCTCACCGGTCCCTTGACGTTCCTCATGATGAACCGGTTCTGGTCATCGAGAAACTTGACCCTC
>CM046371.1:5523820-5650164 GCA_025413025.1 Ficus hispida | reverse complement strand
CTCCGAAGCTAGTTCAGCATCGTCTCCCTTCACACAAGACCAACTCGATCTCCTCCAAAAACTCCTCGCTCAAGCCACATCGATTCAATCCGATCCTAACATAGTTAGAATAGGGAACACTATATACAGAGGTATGATATCCTGACCTTTGGCGCATTTAAATCCTCTCGAACACATGGATTGTTGACTCCGGGGCATCTGACTACATGACTGGGAATAAGGATCTCCTTTCCTCCTTCGAACCATGCCACAAACCCATTACAGTTCGATTCGTCGATGGTTCATGTTCACGGGTTGCAGGATTTGGCACCGTTTGCCTATCTTCTATTCTTATTCTTCACTCTGTTTTATTTGTGCCTAATCTTGAATGCAATTTATTATCTATGAGTAAACTTGCCGAAAGATCCAATTGCCTGACTAAATTTTCTACCACTTCTTGTGTTTTCCAGGACTTGGAATCGGGGAAGATGATTGACAATGCTGATGTTTGTGACGGCTTGTACCTACTCCCATATACCTCTCCTCCAAATAAACTGAGTGTCCAGCCTACAAATTCTAGTGTGTCTATATTTTCTAGTTTATCCAATAAAGATTGTGATGTCATGAAATGGTACTATCGTCTTAGTCACCCAAACTTTATGTATCAAGAGAAACTTTTTCCGTTTCAATTTACTAATAAAAGTTCGAAAGAGTTTCATTGTGATATATGTCAATTTTCCAAACACACTCGCAATTCCTATCTTTCCCGACCATATACTTCTTCTCAACCCTTCTCTCTCATCCATAGTGACATATGGGGCCCCTCTCGGATTCCAATACCACCGGGGCTAGATGGTTTCTCTTATTTGTTGATGACCACACTCGTTTAAGTTAGGTATACCTTATGAAAGATAAATCTGAAACCTCCCAGATATTCACAAATTTCCATGCCATGATTAAAAATCAATTTCACACAAATATCCAGATTTTCAGATCCGATAATGGTCGAGATTTCTTCAATTCCATTCTTGGCCCGTACCTTCAAACTCATAGTATTATCATAAAGTTGTGTGTGATACTCTACAGCAAATGGAATTGCTGAAAGGAAAACGCCATCTTTTTGAGGTTGCCCGATCCTTGTATTTGCCTCAAATGTTCCAAAACATTTTTGAGGTGATGCCATTCTTACAGCCAATACCTCATAATAGGATGCCTCTCGAGTTCTCAAATTCAAAACCCTGCCAAAACTTCCTTGAGTCATTTCCAAAGTCCTCCCACCTGCTTAGCAATATTCCTCTAAAAATTTTTGGTTGTGTTGCCTTTGTCCATATTCATTCACAACATAGGGGCAAACTCGATCTAAGGGCCACCAAATGTATTTTCTTGGGTATTCTCTAACCAATAACGGATATAATGTTACTGTCCTCGCACCAAGAAATTTTTCCATTCTATGGATGTGACTTTCATTGAGGATCAGCCATTTTATCCCAATTCGAGATTCAGGGGGAGAATAGTCAGAACCTCAAAATTGGGATTTTATAGGACCTGTAGGATCTGAACCTCCCATCATAGAGTCAGTCGAACTCCATCATTGAGTCAGCCGAACCTCCCATCATTGAGTCAGTCGAACCTCTCCTTGAGTCAACCACACTTCCACAACACCGACGGGAAATTCAGGTGTACACCAGAAGAAACCGAGTCCAATCTCAGCCTCAGATACAGCCTGAACAAACTTAGCATGACCAATCACTGTCTCGGTTTCAAACTCCAAAGAAAACTCAGAAGGTAAGGAAATATCTGTTCCCATATTTCTCATGATAAAATTGCTGACTTGGATGTTCCTATAGCAATAAGAAAAGGAGTCAGAACATGTACCCAACATCCTTTTCACAAACATGTGTCATATGCCAGGTTATCCTAAAGTTCAAAGCTTTGTGTCACAGATTACCAGGTACAGATTCTTCATCCATCATGAGCTCTTAGGATACCGGAATGGAAGGCTACCACATTGGAAGAAATTAGAGCTTTAGAGAAGAATGGAACATGAAGTATTACATCTCTTCCTCTGGGTAAAATGGTTGTTGGATGCAGTGGATCTTCTCTGTTAAATACAAGGCATATGGAAGTCTAGAAAGATTCAAAGCTCGGTTAGTGGCTAAGGGGTATACTCAGTCTTATGGGATTGATTATCAGGAGACATTTGCGCCAGTTACTAAGATGAACACAATCCGGGTTCTTCTGTCAATTGCAGTCAACATGGATTAGCCTCTCTTTCAGCTTGATGTCAAAATGTCTTTTTGAATAGTGATCTCAAGAAAGAAGTCTACATGGACATACCTCCAGGATTTAAAGACAAGACTACTAGTGATAAGGTGTGCAAACTGAAGAAGTCCTATATGGACTCAAGCAGTCTCCTCAGGCATGGTTTGACAGATTCACAGGAGTTCTCAAGAAAATAGGCTATACTTAATGCCAGGCTGATCATACATTGTTTGTCAAACATTTCCCATGTGACAAACTAACTGCTCTTATAGTGTATGTTGATGAATTGTTCTCACAGGGAATCACGAGGAAGAGATGAATCAACTAAAGCAGCTTTTGCCACGGGAATTCGAGATTAAAGACTTGGGCCAATTGAAATACTTTCTGGGGATGGAGGTTGCAAGGTCAAGTAAGGGTATCTCAGTGTCGCAGCGGAAGTATGTATTAAACCTTCTTCATGAGACTGGTATGACCGGATGTAAACAGTTGATACCCCAATGGATCCGAATGTTAAGTTGGGGACTCGGACGGATAGTACAATCGTGGATAGAGGTATGTATCAATGTCTTGGGGAAAACTTATATATTTAGCTCATACTCGACCGGATATTGGTTTTTCAATTAGTGTGGTTAGCCAATTCATGAACAATCCATATGAAGAGCACTTAGAAGCAGTATTCAGAATCATCCGATATCTTAAAAATGATCCTGTTAAAGGATTATTCTTTGGGAAGACGACAACGAGATCTATTGATGTTTTTACAGATGCCGATTGGGCTGGATCGGTAACTAACAGAAGATCTACCTCTGGGTATTGGTCATTTGTATGGAGGAATCTTGTGACCTGGCGGAGCAAGAAATAATCAGTTGTGGCTAGAATTAGTACAGAAGCTGAATTTTCGGTCTCTTGCTCATGGAATATGTGAAGGAATGTGGCTGAAAAGATTACCTGATGAGCTAAGAGTGAAGACTAATGGTCCTATCAACATGAAGAGTGATAGTCAGTCAACCATAGCCATGGCTAAGAGTCCAGTTCATCATGATAGGACTAAGCATGTTGAGATCGATCGGCACTTTATTAGTGAAAAGGTTGAGAAGTAGATCATCACACTACATCATGTACCGACTCAGCATTAAACTGTAGA
This sequence comes from Ficus hispida, assembly GCA_025413025.1. Classification (NCBI taxonomy): domain Eukaryota; kingdom Viridiplantae; phylum Streptophyta; class Magnoliopsida; order Rosales; family Moraceae; genus Ficus; species Ficus hispida. Next base: position 5,646,779 of record CM046371.1, on the reverse strand, counting down.
CATTCTTATCAAAGCTCTCCATCGTCCTAACTTCCACGACTTGTGTTCCAAGCTTGGCATGATAAGTATATACTGCCCAGCTTGAGGGGGAGTGTAGAATTATATATAGGAAGTTAGGTGTATATTAGCTGTGTATCATTATTGTATAGCTGATTTTTAGGAGTTTTGTTAGCTGTCAATATTTGTGGTTAGTTTCCTTTTTTGTAGAAGGTAGTTTCCTGATTTATAGAGGTTTCTCTACTGACCATCCGTGTATATATATTCATGTAATTGACTAAATAATACATCAGAAAATTCCAAAACTCACACATAGATGTGAAGTTTCACTTCTTAAGGGACATCATAAAGGAAGGAGTCATTGATCTCATTCATTGCAGAAGTGAATATCAAGTTATGATATTTTTACCAAGTCCCCCAAGTTGGTTGCGTTTCAGAAGCTAAGAAAGCTACTTGGTGTTGGCAAGCTGGAATTAAACTGAATATTTGCAAACTTTCAGTTTAAGGGAGGGATTGTTGAATATAAAGTAGTTATTATGTCCAAGTCTTTAGGCTATTTCCATTGGTTACATTTGGTTACATTGTTTGTTTCTTAGTTTAATGGAGTCTGTTTTTTTTATTGAGTAGTTATAGCCAGCTTTTTAGCAAAGTTGTTGCAAAAGTGGCCCACATTTTCTGCTTTATTGGTTTAATGTTTTTAGTGGTCAAATGTGTTGCTTTCTTTGTTTGTTTCGTTGTGTAATTACCTATATAAAGGCTATTAGTTTAATGGATAAATGCACTGCAGAAAAACTTCTCTTCCTTGTGTTTTTACTTTATTTTGTCTTTTGTTCTCTTTTTTTTTTTGATAACACAAACAATATGTATCATTTTTTTTGGAGTTAGATATGAAATTATCTTTAAAATATACATACAACCCCTAAAGTTCGTTTTTGTGTCATTGTGTGTTATGTTTTGTTTGTCCAACATGTGATGATCTATGTGATGAAAGTGTAATTTAAGTACAGTTCAGACTAAGATGTCAACTAGTGTTCAGAATATATTTGCTGCGACTGCAACGTACTCATGATCAGCTGTTGTTGTTCTTATATATATACATATATATATATATATATATATATCTTTGTTATAAAATCGTTGCCAGTGCTGTGCTGCCATGAAGAAGTACCCTTTGCAAGCAAAAATATCATTTGGGAATTTAATTAAAAGTTTCAATCTCGAAATTATTCAGATACTCGGAGAAGAAATATTTGTATCTATATAGAATAACCTGACCTGTGAATAAAATATTATTGGGTTGATTTCTCGATTGTTGTCATTGTATTAATTATTATTAACATAAAATTATTAATGTTATTTTAATAAAAACTAAGTTTTTTTTTTTGGTTGAATAATAAAAACAGAGTTTAACTTTGTCCAAATTTATTTATTTATTTATTTATTTAATAAAAGATGGCTTTCAATTACTTAAGGCAAAAGGTCAGCTCTTACAAAAGTGCCAATGAACATAGGAGGCACATAATCAAGCCATACAAAATCAACAAACTGAGAATGAGAAATAGCAAAGGTTGCCAGACAATGGGCTATGTCATTCTTCCTAACAAGAAGCGTAGACATATCGCCACAAATAGCTAGAGAAATGATGACATCTCTAATGTCGTCGAAGAAAGTTGCCTCTAGAACGTTAATGGCGTCCATGATCTCAAGTATCCATCTGCAATAGCGGAAAAGAAGCAGGCTAGTGAAACACCTTCCCGGGCAGCCAAGCACTCCGCAAGGTGGGGAGAGAAAAAGCCCGTGATTTGCTTGGCCCAAGCATGGAGGACTCTTCCTTCATCATCCCTAAAATAACAACTCCAGTTCTTATTTGATTGCAATCCTTCTTTACTGAAGGCGTCCACTTTCACCTTAACCATGCCCAGGGGAGGTTTTTCCCATTGCAATCCTTCAAGACTTTCTCCAATTAAATAAATAAATAAGGGTAATATTCCACGTAGTAACCGAACGAACTGTAAAACTAGGCAAAACCGGACACAAGCGAGCTCTTACTTCTCAGTCCACTTCTTTCTTTCATAAATTCCTGGGACAAACACGACACCGAAAAACCCACCAAAAAACCCCCCACAAAAGCCCCAATCTTTCACGCCATGGAAATGGAAATCGATCCTCCTCGGCATCCAGAGCTCGATTTCAAACCCCAAGACCTCTTCAAAGCGGTGGAAACCGGCGATTCCTCGGCATTCACTGCTCTTTCTAAGGAAGACCTTTCGAAATCCCTCTCTCTCAGGGACGAAGACGACCGTTCCCTCCTCCACGTCGCCGCCTCTTCCGGTCAACTCGAGGTCCGTCTTCTCCTCCAATCTTTTACCTTTCTCTCGTTTGCTTTCTCGGAAAATGCCGGAAATGGAGGGAAAATTTCGCGTCTTGTTGTGCTCTAGACAATGATCATCAATCAATGGTTCCGATTGTATGTATGTATGTATGTCTGAATTTTGGGATTCAATTTCTGTGTGGACTTTGGTAATTTCGAGAATTTTGCGTTTAGCGTAGAAATTTATGATAGTTTTAAAGAAACTTATGTTGTGTTTTAATAGGTGGTGAAAGTGTTGGCAGCTGCTGATGAAGCTGAGAAAGTGGTGAACAGTGCAGATGATGAAGGATGGGCCCCGCTTCATTCCGCTGCGAGCATTGGGAACTCTGAAATTGTTGATATTTTGCTTAGCAGAGGTTGGAAAATTTTCGAATTCCCATGCTTTTATGTTGTGTTACCGCGTTCGTTGCGATGTTATCAATAGGATTGTGAATGATGATTGCATCTCAGTTTCAACAAAAAAGAATTAGAAGTAACTGTCAATAGCTAGTTGTTAAGTTTTTGGTTATTCACTTCATCAGCTTTGTTCATGCCAATTATTCATTTCTTTAGAATGCATAGTGAAATTGATAATCTGATTGCATTATTGGGCCGTTGAGTGCATCAAACTGATTCCCTATCTGGCAAGTAAATACTGGTCTGTGAGAAAAGGAATCATGGTCTATAGATTAAAGAGTTCACATTTTTTATGAGTGTGATGGGAGCTAACTTTCAATACATGTCCAGTTTTGTGTAACTTGTGGATTATGTTCATTTTAAGTGTTTCTTGTTACATGGGTTGGAGGTTTACTGTAGAATGAATTGATGATGGGAAGAGGATAATTCTGGCAACAAACTAACGCAGTTTTGATATGCCACTTTTCTGGCAACAAACTAACGCAGTTTTGAGATGCCACTTTCTTTTACCCTTTCTCTGTTCGACTTGTGGGATTTGCAAAATTTGCATCACTATGTTCTGACTCATGTATTTAACAGGAGCTGATGTTAATTTGAAGAATGACGGCGGTCGTACTGCTCTTCACTATGCTGCTAGCAAAGGATGGCTGAAGATAGCTGAAACTCTGATCTCACATGGGGCAAAGATTAATCTGAAGGACAAGGCTTGTAACCTCAAATAGCTGCATCTGTCGCCGTTCAATTCTGAAACCATTTTCTGAGAATCTGATGTGCTGATAATATGTTTTTATTGTCTTTTCTATATCATTGGACATTAGTTATTTGACATGCAATGCATTCAGGTGGGATGCACCCCATTGCATCGGGCAGCAAGCACTGGGAACTCGGAGTTGTGTGAACTTCTAATTGAGGAAGGAGCAGATGTCGATGCTGTTGACAAAGCTGGCCAGACTCCTCTTATGAATGCAGTGATTTGCCATAACAGAGAGGTAGGTTTTGTTGGAGTTCTTAGGAAAGAGATGCTTATGGCCTGGTGTTTATACTTGAATTTGTTTCTTTTGAATATGCCGAGGCAGATTGCAAATATTAGCTGCATTTGTTCTCTTTGGACAAAAATAATTTGATTCCTGCGAGTAATTCTTGAAAGTCAAGGGACCTTTGTATTTTCTTCTCGGTTTCTCAGAGTCCCCCCTCCCAAATTGCAACTCTTTAAGTTATCATCTTTTGATTGTTGAAATTACCCATGTGTGTATTTGTCACTCTTTTATGCTTTTCTTGAAACTTTTAGTGAAAGTCACTAGCAGGGAAAAATAACTTGCAGTATTCCAGTGTGGCATACTAAAATTATAAGATTACTTTTTGTTGCCCGAACTTAGCTTGCCCCCGAATTTCAAAAACTGGTTTGAACACCCCTCAAACTTTGAAATTTCAGCTACTATGGTCCTTCTATCCACTTAATGGACAGAATTGATGATGTGACATTTTTTTTTATTTGCTCTGACTATATAACCTTGAGCTTGATGGTGAACGAACACCACTTTACAAAAGCATCTTTTAAACACTATTAAAACCTGTTGAGCAACAACAACATAGCCATCTGTGTTATAAAAAATAATAATAATAATAAATCTTCCATTTCCATTAGACTTGACCCCAACTACATAGTCAGAAGAAATTTAAAAACTTTAATGCCCCTCTAAAGTCCAGACTCAGAGCATCAGAGTTCATAAAATTTTCAAGTTGCAAACTTGTTAATGTGAAATCCCTAGCAACAGCTGCAAAGAACTATTACACACCCCCTACTGACAGTTTGTCTGTCTAATTATATTTTCTTGACAGGTATCTCTTCTTCTGGTAAGGCACGGAGCGGATGTAGATGTGGAAGACAAGGAAGGATACACAGTACTTGGTCGAGCTTCCGCTGACTTTAGACCAATATTGGTAGATGCTGCCAAGGCCATGCTTGAAGGATGACGCTGGAGAGTAGTTGAATTTGAGATTCTAGGCTCTTGAAGGTTCTTTGGTGAAGAATTATGGCGTTATATTGTTGGATCTCATGTTTTCAATCCTACATTAAAGTTGTCAATAGTGATGACCAAGAGAAAAACAAGGAATAGAAAAATTTGATACCAAAAAAAAAAGAAACAAAAAAACTGTTAGTTTTCGGAAAGCAAAGACAAATTGAAGCCTATTTTTCGCTTGAGTTGTGGTGGGGAAAGCTTAGTTATGGCTGTTAGGTTTCAACAAGCAACAAAAACAGCAATATTGTGGTTCCTTTATTTAAAAGTGCAGTTTTCGGATGTGTGAAAGTACCCTTTCATCGACCTTTTTTTTTTGGGAGGAACGAAAAAAAAAAAATAATGGTGTCTTCAGTCTCTTTTTGTCGTTGTACCATCACTACCTATTTTTATCGGCATTGATCACTACCGATTTTTATGGCTTAGACTCCGGGACAGAGTCGGTATGCCGTTTTTCTAAATTTTGTACAACTGTTTGTAGTTTGTCGTTTTTTATTTTTTATTTTATTTTTTTTTGTTGGTGGGGAGTGGGGTGGGGCCGCGGGGGAGTTCTACTTCTACTTGTATGGCCTAAATCGAAAGAAGGCAAAAAAAGATGACACGTCGTTTAATGATTGATTCATCCCCATTGGGGATTGGATTGGGTCTTCGCAACTAGATGATGGGTTAAAACCCACCAAACAAAATTGTCCAAGATTTGGACTTACTATGTTTTTAGTTTCTGTAAAAATAGTAAAGTTTATCATACTAGAGCAAGGAACAAGAGTGCGAGAGACAGACACACAGAGGGAGGAGCATGGGATCCTCTTCAGTCTTGGCAGTCTCTCATCCTTCTCTTCACTTTGTTTCCAACAATTTACTCGTCTCCGCAAAACTCAGTTGCCCACTAAACACTTTCCAACTAAAAACCTCTAAAACACCAACACTTTCTTCTTCTTCTTCTTCTTCTTCTTCTTCTTCTTTGCCGTCTTCTTGCTTATCTGTTCTTCACAAGTCTCTTCCTTTGGCTGCTTCAGTTGTCATTCTTCTCTCCTCATATCCAGGTAAATCAAAAAGTTCCAAAATTTAACTCTTTTTACTATTTTTCTTTTAATTTTACATTTCATATGCAAATAAGTAGAAGGACCAGAATTCAAATTTACTTCATATTAGAGAAAAGATGGATAATTTGTGCTGCTTCTTTGCATTTACTACTTCATGTTTTGATGATAATTTATGTGGGCTTTTCTGTCTGATCAATAGGAAAGTATGGATTTTTTATACTAATTATGTGATGGGTAATCCGTAAATATTGAATAAAAGATTAATTACTAAATCATCAGTAAATAGAATGAAATGCGTTTGTTTAAAACTAGTCTATAAACATTCCGTAATTTGCTTAACGGGTTATGAATTTTGGACTTGTTTATATCAAAATTCGGTTCCAAAAGTATGTAAAATCATGGGTGTATGTTGGTTGGTTTCGCAGCTAAAGCTGGATTTCTTTCTGGATTTTCTGGGATAGAATCTGTTCCTGGTCCTGAGTTACCCCAAATTGACTTTCTTAGCAGATTCAATGGTATAGTTCTCATTTCTTACTGATAGTTTTTTTTTTTACCCCCCGTCTTCTCTCTCTCTCTCTTATGATGATAAAACTTCATGATTTAAAGATTTGGAACAGGAAATGAAGATATAAAATCTGTATTGCTTCATCCTTTATGTTTGCAGAACAAAACCAGAAAAAGTATGCGGAAAATGATGCAAGATTCCGAGATTCTCCCCTGCTCAGGAAGCTACTTGAGAAATCCAAGTTGAACCAAGAAAAGTAAGCTCTCCTTTTTTTTTTTTTTTTTTTTGTTTTGTTGTATTGATTATATCAAGTGCCCATCAGCTCCATGGTTAATGGCCACACAAAGATGAGCTTTGAAAGTCTAGTAAAGATGTTTCCAAAGAATCAATCTTAAGCCTGAAATCAAAGGTGCTTCTTTCATAGCAGTAGAAGTGTCAAGTTAATTTGTCTGATGTTTATAACTGATATGGTATAATTCATCATCACCTGCCCACTTGTATAAATGCTCTATACAAGAATGGCATAGGTAGGTGATTCGGTTGACGATTATGCTAATATGGTGTCAACTTTACCTTCTCTTCATATAATTTCCATTGGTAAACCGAGAGTTCCAAAAAAAAAAAAACGAAAAAAAGGTTACTGATATGAACAATTGCTAACTGTTGGATCACATTTGATGGAACTTGATGAAGATCTCATTTGATGGTTCAAAATTGTGCCCCATTGATATGGTATTTCTTTTAAGCTACTGTGAAATTCTCCTAATTAATATTGCCATCAATACTACAAAAAATTTTATCATTTCAGGAATCGCCAAGCCATTCAAGACAAGTACTGCATACGCGGGGCAGAATGGGGAGTTGGAGATTGCTCGGCAGAAGCCATGTCTCCAGAAGAAAAGGACAATTTTATTTCCATGTTGAAGCAGAAAGCTGGCATGAAGAATGATTAAGACTTCATGGCAAGTATGAAGCACTCTCACCGTCTCACGTAGCTCATGAAATTGCTTTCTGTGAGTTCGGCAGCATGCCAGCAAGTACTTGGGCAATCTTCCATGATTTTTCGCCTTAGGTTATATCGCTTTGCTTGCTAGTTTGAGCATGTGATAATTTGGCCTTTGATTGTTTGATGAAGAGAGGAAACACGCCTGTATTTTGGCACCAACTAATATTCAACCATTTATGTCTTATTTTTTTGAACTATACATGTTTCTTAGTTTACTAATTAATTACTAGTGACTATGGCATTATGTTTAGGCCAAAAATGCCAAGCTACATGGTGTTTGGTATTGAAAGGAAACATGTTTCTATAGATGTGCAGCAAGCAGCAAGCAGCTGTTAAGTGTAACAACATGCTAGCTTAGGCCTTTGTTTAAATTTCATGTTTTTTGTCCTTTTTTAATTTGTTTTTATTTTCAAAACATTGATAGTATTCTACTTTTGAGACGTTTCTAAAGTCAAGAACTAAAATAAAATTGGCTTGAAATTCAAGGGTCATATTTTAAATTATCCACATCTTAAATTCAATTTTTTTAATCAAAAACTATAATGTCTCAATACTTGACTTTTGTCAAGAACAATTGTGTTAGAGCGGTTTCCTCCACATCAACATTCTTCCTTCTTCTCCGGACGTTCTTCCCTTTCTTCCCCTGGCAGCCATGGACGTTCCAAGAAGAGCAGAGTGTTTTTCCCTCTGCCCCAGCCGTTCTAGAGGGACCTCTTCTAGGGTTCCTTTTTTCCTCCCCCTATGGAGCCAAAATATTTTCCTTATATATGAGTGCCTTAGTCATTAGGGTTTTACTAGACCCCTTTCGTTGAGACTCATTATCAATTCATTAGGTTTTTTGAGATCTCAAGAGATTTCCTTTTTATGTAAATCTCTTGCTTTCATGTGACCCACTATGCCGGTCCTGTTAGTTTCATGAATTTTTATATGCTCGAAATATCTATTAATTCAATCACTAATATGGGTTAAGCCTCAAAGGATGCTTGAGGGATATTTTGAAGTAAACAATATTATCGCCCTTTTCCTTTTTTGCCCGTACATAAAAGTTGTCGGAGTCCTTGGTTTGGTACTTGTTTGATGATCCAATTGATATGTGCCATAATTTCGATCTATATGTGGAAATTCCCCCAACAAGTTAGATCGATCAATTTGTTGGTTTCACTTACTAATTACAACATCATCTTCACCTTTTAAAACAAAATAAAATTAAAAACTTTTGTTTGGAATTGCAAAACTTAAAGTTCGTAACAAAAAGTAAATATATCACAATATATTGAAGTATATTTGCTAAATATAAAATTAATACGTCGCATTGATATTTGTTTTGAAGATGATCTAACATTTTAGTCGATCCCACAAAATAATCTACCAGCTTTGGCCTATCATGACACAATTCCAAAATTCAAAGCTTTTCATTGTCACACCTCTTATGTTTTGTCTAAATTAGAGACAAACTCATTGACGGAAAAATGTAAAGTAACATCTCTTGAGTTTTTAGAAAAACTAGTTTGTATACGTGCTTGTACGTTTTTTATATAAATTCTAATAATTAATAGTGTAGATTTTATAATTAATATAAATTGTTAAAAACTCTCAAATGTCTTTAGTCGAGTATATATGTGTGGATCGAAAAGTTTAAAAGAGTAGTTTTTATTAAATAATTTTTAATTTCTTGAAAAAGTTTTTAATCTAATAGTGTCAAGAGAGAGAGATGGCCATTTATGCTATATTAAGACAATTTTTGTGGTAGCAAAGTAAGATAATATTTATTTATGACTCATATAAGATTAAAAAATAATGATAACATGATAAATAACAACAAGTATATTAATTTCGATATATCAATCAACATATCTAATTTAAAAATCCCCAAAAAAAAATCTAGAAAAATTAACAATTGCAAAAAAAAAAAAATTAAGGGGACATAATTCTTAAAAAAGTAAATAATTAAAAACTGCTATTTTGTAAAGAGTTACCTAAAAAATAGCAGTTATAAGAATCTCATAATCTTGCAGGAGAGCAAAACAACAATCACTGTATTTTTAGTAAGAAAATATCAATTTCTCCATCCAATTCTCCACACACATACACACACATGTTTTAAGGTCTTTTATGTGCTTGTGTACGTGAGAGAAATATATCAAACAAAGATATTTGTGTCGGTATATTTGTACTTTAGATAGAGAAACTAATATTTATATATTTAGATAGAGAGATTAATACATACCAATTACTTGAGAGATGGATTATGTGAAGAAGTTTGGTTACTTACAAACATAAGAATTTCACTAAGGAAAATTTTGATTCTTCCGCAATTGTTTTATATGATTGATAACTAAACAGCAAGTGAACACATTCATAAATATTGTAAAATTGTTCAAGAATTGTCTTGAACAGTTACAACTGAAAGAATGATAGATTTTAAATTATTAAAACTTTTCACAAAATAGACACAATTTTTAATGAGAAGTTGCAATAACAATACATGATATGTTATATTATAACATTTAGTGAATAGTTATAACCATTTAAACTATTTTAAGCCTAGCATGTTTCCTTTTTTTTAATTAAAAAATTAAAAGTAGTTACATTAATGATTTTTAAAATATTTATGTGGATGGAAAAAACTGAATACATAAGATAAAACAAATAAAATTTAACTAATATATTATTTACTTAAAAAAATAATTTATTATATAATTTTTTCATTATTAATGTTCTCTAATTGTTGAAACTTACGTCACAAAAAAAAGTATAGAAAATTTTTGCATTGAGATAGTTAATTAAATGTTCTCATAATAATCACTTTGACAAAATAAAATATTGGAAGATTATAGTTAAAATTTTTACGTAAGAACATAGTTGAAACAACAATTTTCAAATTGATAAATTGGAACAGAAAAGTATTATTTAGCACATTTATAAAAATATGATATGATGTACTTAGGGATTTGAAAAAATATGATTTTAGGGGGGAAAATGAAAAAAAAATGAAAAAGTATGATTATAAAAAAAAATGTAAAAAGAAAAAAGAAGAAGTGAGAAAGGTTAAAAAGGAAAAAAAAGAAAAAAAGAAAAAAAAGAAAAGAAACACAAGTTAAATAAAGAATTAGAAGATCGTAATCAAAACATATATGTGATTTCAAGGAGAAGGTAATATATATATATATATAGGAGGGAAAGTTTAAGAGAGAGAGAGAGAGTGGAAAAAAAAAAGTTTAAAAATATTGTTTTAGAGGAAAAAAAAAGATGAAAAATAATAAGAAAATGAAAAAAAAAAAAGAGGGGGGGGGGGGGGGGGGGGGGGATGGGGATAAAAAGATACATGAGTGATATATTAACAAAATATACTTTAATCAAAGGGTGTCCTTAATTTATAAAATGCAAAAGGAATGTTCCCAAATACTAATGGCAAACTTTTTCCAAAAAAAAAAAAAACAAATACTAATGGCAAATGGGACTTAACGCCCTGCACTCCAAAAAATAAATATATATATATATTTATAATTTTGTTTTTGTTTCTCAAGAAATTAATTGAAGAAATTGTGTATTCTTGTGGACCATATACCAGCCAGAATCTGAACTGTGAACGGGAAATGCCGGAACTGGGTCCCGCAAGTTGGCCTTCCTTCCTTCCTTCACCGGTGAGCTCTCTGATCCAAACTTCCGATATTTCTTCTCTTTTCCCTTTAATTTGGTCGTTCTTTAATCTACAACTCAAGCTAATGTTTCTTATTGCGAGAAAAAATTAAAAGAGCAAACAAGAATGCTCTCTCTTTCTCTCTCTAGTATTTTGTTGTTCGATTTATAACCATAAAGAAGCTTAATTTGGTTTCAAAAAACCTTAAATCTCCAACTTTGCTGAACTGGGTTGGATTCATTTTCTCACCAGAACAAAACAATGGCACAAACTCTATCACTAAGCGCTCTGAAAGGAACGGCCTCCCAGAACGGCGGCGTTCGTGGGTCAGCTACTTCACGACGGAGGAGGCAACTTTTGAATGTAATAAGCAAAACCCAGAATCAGATTAAGTGGAATAAATGTGTGCAAAGCTTAATCGTGAAGAAAAATCCCAATTCACTGAGACGGAGAGACATTAGTGTTAGAGCTGGATGGCTCTTTAAAGGGAGTGGTGGCGGTGACCAGAGTCTTGATGCGAGCTCCGAGCGTAGTGAGACTGCTAATGAGGATATTTTGATCTTCTTCTTCCAGTTAGACCTCGCAACTCGTGTACAGGTAATACAGATATCGAGAGAGGGGTAACATGATATTTATTTTACATAATAACAACGCAATGTGTAATACTAGATTCGGATGATTTAAATTTGTTATTGTTGCATCTTTTTAACGTCATTATTATATAAAATAAATATCATGTTATACCTCCTGATTCTAGGTGTTACCGTAGTTAATGTGTTTGTGTCTTGTTTAATTTATCATTTAACGAGCATGTTTTGGTGGTTGGTCATGCATTGACACTTGACAGTATGCTCTGAACATGGAGCAGTATGACATTGCGCAACAGCTGAGAAACAAGCTCACTGAGGTAAGTTTTTTCTCGGAATGGTTATGACTTCATATGTTGGATGTTAAGGATTGACCATAGCTTGATTTGATATTGAGAAATGATATATATCTTGAATATATTTATCTTAAGCATGTGAATGCACGTTTCGAAATTCTATTGTCTGTAAAAATGAAATGATTGTTTTACCTTGAGAACTCATTTTTATCACATGAATGCATTTGTTCTGTTCCGAGCTTTTTTTCTTTTTTATTTTATGGTCTGATTGTTTTTTCTTTCCCCTTCATGTCCTAGTAAACTTAGAGCTAAAATTACGCAAACTAGAGATTACAAAGGAAGATCCGTTAGGCTGTTGCAAAGGATTCATGAGTGTGTGGCAGGACTTTGTAAATTGACTGGTAGATTACATAAAAGTTAGTAGAGTTCATAAAATTATGGGTTTCCTGGCCTTCAGATGGGCAACAGTGAATAAAAAATTTTTCCCACTCTGCATAATTTGCAGTGCAACTTCTCTTCCTTGAACCAGTTTAAAATTTTCTGCATGCTTAATTAGCATTTTTCTCTGAAGGTTGAAGCAGAGATCGTTAGACAACAAGAAGAAAAGAGGGGATTGTCTTCAAAGAGTGAAGCTCAAGATAAGGCAATAAGAATAATTCGTCTACGGTGAGTTCTACTTGTTGCCCATGTGCCTAATTAAATTTTCATTTCACTGGTTTTCGACCACGAGGATTTGTGTATGCTCATTCTACTCTCCCCCAACCCTTGTTTGTTTGTTGTCCTAGTCTTTACCCATATGAGCTAATCTCATATAAAGATAGATCAAGTGTAGTTTCCCTTTTCCTTCGTTTCCAGTGCAGAGCTGCAGAATGCAATTGAGAATGAGAACTACGCATTGGCAGCCAAGCTACGTGATGAAATTGCCAATCTGGAGGCAGGGTCCCTTGCCGCAACGGCAAAAGCTCTAGCAATTGGAAACACACAATATGCATATCGTTTGGGACAGAAAGTGAGGCATAAAGTATTTGGTATAGTAGCATGCCTTTAATTCCAACTATCAGAGTAAAAATAAATAAGAACAAAAAATAAGAACATGCCTTTTTTTTTTTTTTTGGGAAATGATCATGCCTTTTTTCAGGATACAAGTATTTGATTTTGATTTCATTAATGAACTCAAAATGGCTAAAAACTCATTTCCATGGAATTCATATTGGGAGCATATATGGATTGTTGAACTTTTTTTATTAGGAAGCCTTTCACTTCAAAAGCCTTAAAAAATAAAATAAGCTAAAAGAATTATACAAAGTTGACAGAACTGGTGGGTCTGTTACATTTTCAGGCTATCGATCTGTGGTTTGTGGAATGGATCCACTGTGTTGTGAATCAAGTTCATGGATGGAAACTGCACAGGTCGAAAAGTTGTCTCGGGGTCCTAATCAGCCATTTTATCAGGTTTTATTCTCTCTCTCTCTCTATCTCTCTCTTGCTACCTAACCAAATTCCAAAGGCAGGTACTCCAGAAAACTGTCATCCTCTTGATATTGCATTTCAATTTTTTTCCCCCTCAACTTTACAGGTTCTAGTTGATGTCCATGAGGACCCAAATCTTCTGGTGGCATATGGTAATCTTCAACGGATCAGACCAACCTGTTTCGACTCCAGTTCCTATGTTTGTGATCTTACTTATGCATAAGATGAGCTTCACTAATTGGCGTCGCCACAAAACTCATTGCCTAATCTGGAACAGCCTATTACCTTAAATGCTAGACCAATGTTCTCTTTCTAAACCTTGTTGGCTTTCGCCAATTCTTCCTTTCTATTAACAACTTATATGGTGTTCTGCAGTTGCCGAGGAGAATCTGTTAACCCCTGACTCGCCAGACATGGTGAGTTAGAGTTGTCTCTCCTTAAGTTTTTCATATCATGTAAAGCTCTCTGAATAACGTAAAACATCTTTTTGGAGGTATGGTGTTTGATTTTGTCTTTCTACTTTTCCACAGGGTCGATTCGATCATCCTTATATTTCCTTTTTATTCTATGGGATGGACTCAGCTGGGGATTTTATACCAATCAAGCAGCTTCGAGAGAAATTCAATAGGCCCCGCTATGAAATACCCATTGATCCAGATGACAATGAGGGAAACGGCGGCAATGCTTGAGAGACCATCGATTCCATGTGCAGCCTTGTTTTTAGTTTTCCAAGGTGGGAATGAATACCAAATCAAATCAAATCAAATAGTATTTGGAAATTTGTATATTTTTCTCTGAAATCTTTGTTTTCTGGATGCAAATTACTCTCTCTGGATCTAATGCAACGGTTCTGCAATCCGTCTTCTGCAGGAACTCTCTCTCCAGAAGTTGTGTCCATTGTATATCCGATAAGCCCAGAAAAACATTCTTTGATGATGGTGATTCAGAAAGAGCTCATTTTCTGTTGTTGCTTCTATTCCATTGCTTCAGTGGTGAATGTTAAACATGGCCCTTCGGTTCGAATGTATATAGAGGACGGAACTTGAAGAGGATGTCACAATCAAGGGAGATTATGGACTGATAATGTCTGCAGTAGCCTACTCAGAAGCCTTAATTTAGCGGATGGTTGTTATCGGCAATGAGCCATTTGTGAAACTTGCATTACTTTTTATTTATTTATTCATTTTAATGTGAATGAAACTTGCAAAAGTTTGACTCAAGTTAATTTCCATAATATGATCATAATGATGATAAAATTTTAATCATGTACTTTTCTTTTTACAACGTTTATATTATGTATTAGAAAGTAACAATTTTTAAAAAAAAAATTATGCATAATAGCACATGCAATATTACGTGAATTCGATCCCACAACCCGCACCCGTAACAGTCCCCGACCACCTTCCCATGCCATTAGACCAAAGGCAAGCATGTGACTTTTTTTTTTTTTAAGAAGGAAAATATATATATACACACACACGTCAAAACATGTGCCATAGAAGGAAATCAATAAGTACTCTGACCAACAGTAACGGTTGCAAACACTCCAAAATGTCATGGATTTGACAAGTAAACAAATAAAATAAAACTGGTCTTCTGTTTGTCCTTGGCCGTTTTTATAGTTGGCTGTCTAAGGAGGAGGAGAGAGAGAATCTTCTTCCTCAGAACAGATTTCATGTTATAAGATAACAACCTCAAGTTGATGAAATCCAACAGAGACAAATCTTATCAGTTATTTGTTTGCCTTAAACAAGCCAAAAACGATGACCCTTTACATGCCTTTATTCAGGTCCTGCACAAGCTTAAGAACACTTGCTCAACTCCATGGCCATCTCTTGGTCTCTGGTCTCCACAAAGACCCACTTGCTTCTACCAAACTGATTGAATCCTATGCCCAAATGGGTTCCCTCCAGTCGTCGAGACAAGTCTTCGAAGTCTTCCCCGATCCAGATTCTTTCATGTGGGGTGTGCTTATCAAGTCCTACGTGTGGAGCCACTTCTTTGAAGAGGCCACCACATTGTACCACAAAATGGTCTACCATGGAATCCACATTAATGGGTTCATATATCCTTCCATTTTGCGAGCTTTTTCCAGTTTTGGCGATGTTGGTTGCGGTGGGAAGCTCCATGGGAGGATAGTCAAATGTGGGTTTGATTGTGATGAGGTTGTTCAAACAACCTTGCTCTTTATGTATGGGGAATTGGGATGCTTGGACAATGCCCGGAAGGTGTTTGATGAAATGCCGGTGAAAGATGTGGTCGCGTGGAGTTCGATTATCGGGTGTTGTGTGGAGAATGGGGAGACAAATGAAGGTTTGGAGATGTTCCGTTGGATGGTCTCTAGAGGAGTTAAGCCGGATTCAGTCACAATGCTTAGTGTTGTTGACGCTTGTGGTGATTTGGGGTGTTTGAGAGTGGCTAAATCAGTCCACAGTTATGTAGTGAGAAGAAATATAGGAACTGATGGGTTCTTGGGTAGCTCTCTAATAACTATGTACAGTAAATGCGCCGACTTGCATGCTGCAGAGACAGTCTTTCAAATAGTTGCTAATCCAAGTACTGCTTCTTGGACTGCCATGATTTCCTGCTACAATCGAACCGGTTACTTTATGGAAGCACTAGATGTCTTTGTAGCAATGCAGAACCTGAAAGTCGAACTGAATTCGGTAACACTGATGAGTATTCTGCGTTCTTGTGTGAGTTTAGGCTCGCTCAGAGAAGGGAAGTCAATCCATTGCTTTGCTATTAGAAAAGCTGTAGATTTTGATATTCTTAAACCAGCATTACTAGAATTATATGCTGATTGCAGGAGACTATCTGACTGTGAGAAGATTTTTCTTACAACTCGGGAGAATAATATTGTGCCATGGAATACCATCATTTCATGTTATGCTCGTCATGGATTTTTGAGGGAGGCATTATTGCTCTTTAGAGAGATGCAAGCCCGAGGGCTAATGCCAGACTCGTTTAGCCTGTCGAGTGCTCTCACAGCTTGTGGGAATGTGGGCCTGTTTCAGCTGGGACACCAGATACACTGCCATATTATTAAAAGAGGCTATTTTGACGAGTATGTCCAGAATTCATTGATCGACATGTACTGTAAATGTGGTTTTAAGGATACAGCATACACAATATTCGCTAAGCTTGAACGGAGAAGTGTGGTGGCTTGGAATTGTATGATTTGTGGATTTTCTCAGAATGGTTACTCAGTTGAGGCAATCAGTCTTTTTGATAAAATGTTCTTCGACTGTCTTGAGATGGATGAAGTGACTTTTTTACTTGTAATTCAAGCTTGCTCCCAATTAGGTAACCTAGAAAAGGGAAAATGGGTTCACCACAAGCTCATTACCTGTGGTGTTACGGAAGATATCTACATGGGTACCGCTCTAACGGACATGTATGCTAAGTGCGGACTCCTTCAAACAGCCAGACAAGTTTTTGACAGCATGTCGGAAAGAAGCATTGTATCATGGAGTGTCATGATTGCAGGGTACGGTATGCACGGCGAGATCAATGATGCAATATCACTTTTCACCGAAATGCTGGAATCAGGAATAAAACCGAATGAAGTTACCTTCATGAACGTTTTATCGGCCTGCAGTCATGCAGGATCTGTGGAAGAGGGAAAACATTATTTCAGCCTGATGAAGGGTTTTGGAATTGAGCCAAACACTGAACATTTTGCTTGTGTAGTTGACCTTCTGAGTCGAGCTGGCGATCTCAATGGCGCGTATGATATCATCAAATCCATGCCGGATCCTGTAGACGCTAGCATCTGGGCCGCCCTACTTAACGGGTGTCGTATCCACCGAAGAATTGACATGCTTTATAGCATTCAAAAAGACATTTCAAGTATAAGTACCGATGATCCTGGATACTATACTTTACTGTCTAACATACATGCAGAGGGAGGGAACTGGGATGAGTTTGGAAAGGTGAGATTAAAGATGAAAAGTATCGGCCTAGCGAAGGTACCGGGATACAGTTCGATCGAGCTCGAAAACCGAACGTATAGATTTGGAGCTGGAGATGCTCCTCATCCAAAAGTGAAGGAATTGTGTAGTTTTTTGGAAAACTTTCAGAGTCTGGCACAGGGACAAGATTGTACCGTAGAACAATATGCTAGTCTCTTGTCTCTACAATAGTATAGTATGTTCTCTTAGGGAAACATACTCTAATGTCTTATCCAATTTATGATATCATCTTAAGTTTAAACGGGACTTAAAAGGTACCACAAATGTTTTTATTTTCTCTATTTACTATTTCCATAGTTAATATTCAAGTTCTCGTAATCAAACAATTTTTTCTTATAGATCATCGCCATTTAATGTACATTCTCAACCAATCACAAATTCATATAGTAATTTTGAGATCGATTAATTAATAATATAATATCTCATGAGATTTCACATGTTAAATATTAGGTAGTCATCACAATCGATAATAATTGACATTTTTCTTCATTGTAATCACAATTTATAATAATTCGAGTACTTTTATTATAGGACCTCTTATTTCGCGTTGTTAGTAGAATTTTTTTTTTTAATCATTGAATTAAAATTTTTATTGGTCTATGTTGTAAGTGTCCATGTTTAAAATTCATAATGCACAATATATTATTGCTCTCAATTATAAATGAGATTGTCAAAAAAAATATAATAGTTAAAACAATAGTTTCTATTAATAATAAGACATTCCATCGTAGAAATTCCCATATCTTTTTTCGGAAATAACTTGGTTATTTTTGTTTTTTATTTTTTTTAAGAAATATTTAACTTAGCACATTTTCGGTATTCCATCTCAAATCAAAATATCTGAACTTATTTTTATCTTTTTCTAAAAATTTTTAATAAAAATTTTAATTAATTTTTAAAAAATTAAACAATTTTAAAAAAACTCAACTGGAGCCAAACGTAAATTTAACTGTTGATAAAAAAATAAAAATAAAAATAAAAATATATTATTTTGTGGGGAAGGGAAGGGACAAAGAGAGGCATGAAAAAGACAGAAGAGATGGAAAGAGGCAACTGTCTACTACTTAAATTATATATATATATATATATATATGTTTGGATTGGGGGTGGGCGTATGGGTAGTGCTTTTTGCATGACGAAAGAGAGAGAAAGAGAAAGAGAAAGAGAAAGAGGTTTTGTTTGAAATGTGATTGGTCGGACGGGTATCTAAAGCATTTTTGTGGTTGACCATGATTTTGGACATTTTTTTATACCCCACACCACATTAGAACATCACCAAAAAAAAAAAAAAAAAAAAAAAAACATTAGATAGATTTTTAAAAGATTTATTGGAAGGTAGTTGTTGCACTCTCCATCCAATCAAATCAAATCAAATCAAAATCTCAAACACCGACACGCCGTCTTCCCCGCCCACTGCACCACCACACGCGTACTTCCTCCTCCCACCCACCCAAAGATCTTCCTTCACCCCCCCCTCCACGCGCCCCCAATTCGCGTGGCCCATTTTTCCCCCCTTTTTTTTTTTTTTTTCCTGCCCAATAAGAAATTTATTTATTTACATATTTTTCACTTCTAAAAGTTCACGCGAGTAAGGTAAACTTATGCACGTGTTTCATATTTAAATAGTAAAATTTAAATTTAAATTGATTATATATTTATTAAAGTGTTTGAATTATTAGAATTAAAAAATTAAAAATTTAAAATATTTTTTAAAAAATATCAATATAGAATTTATTTAGTTTGTCTTTAAATTTTATATATTTTTTTTATAAAAAAATCATCTCATTTAAATTTATCTAAACAATTATGGATTTTTAAAGTTTGAATTATAAAACTGTGTAAATAGTGAAACTGAAAGAAAAAGATAAAAATTAAATTGTAATTATAGGGTTTAGATTCTAGCACCAAAAAATAAATTGGTGTAACAGTAATTATATCTTTCATCTTTTTATTCTTATAAAAATGTTTATAGTTTCAATACTCACAAAACCTTACTTTAAAATTTAAGTAAATTTAAATGATCCATCTTTTTATAGATATTGTTTTAAATGATAATTTAACCCTTTCATAATCCATTATCATTTAAATTCAATTTGTAAATAGTTTGGTAAATCTTACCAACAAAAAAAAAATCTCATTCTCCAAAAAAGAAAAAGAAGGAAAAAAAAAAAAACGTCGAAAAGAAAAACTTCATATGCCCAAATAGAAAAGGGGATTCTCCATGCTTATCAAATTACTGTACGTCTGTACAATATTGCTTCTCCATGTTTCTAGTCCATTCAATTAGAGAATCTTCTGGAATTGGAAATCTACGATGTAAGTTGACAATACTAAATAAAATAAAATTATTATGAAATCATAATGTATTTTAGCATCTCAATAATGAATATATTAGTACGATACATGGTAAAACTATCTCTAACCTTACCTAACAATAAATTTACAAAAAAAAAAAAAAAAAAAAAAGCACAGTCAAGGAAAAAGTAATAATAGCCCAAAAAAAAACATGTTGGCTTTGTACGGTATTTGGTTTAACTTCAATCAAACTGTAATTTTTTATATTAATTTTTATCTTTTTCTAAAAAATTAATAAAATTTATAATTAGTTTTTGAAAATCAATCAAATTTAAATTTAAAAATTTCATTTTCAACCCACAAACTAAACGGAAGTGACGTTAACTTGTAATTAAATCAAACTTTTTTCTTTTTAACCATGGAGTCTGAAATTTCTTTAATAGTTGATATGGGACAATAATCCTTTTTTATCATTAAAAAAAAAGTTCTCAGAATTTAGATCTTTGTTTTGTTTTTTTTTTTATTATTATTAATAGTGATAAGTTATTTTAGTTTCATAATACATCATGGATTCCTTAAAAAAAAAAATAATGCAATCATAATTTTTTTTAATCATTTGTAACGTTCTTCTTGGAATCATTCTGTCTGTCCTCTATTATCAAAATTTAGAACGTACAACAATGTCATTATGTCGTTTATATACATATACATATATATATTGATAAGTTATGTCGTTGATAATAACGAATATGGCAAAACTGCCATGTGCAGTAGTCATCTCCTCAACATAAAAAGCTGACACACTAGAACATCATATGATGGAATAAACTCCATTTCTCAATTTTTTTTGTTTGGTCAAGTTTGAGTAATGTGACTGGGTGCCAAAAAAACTATAGTACTAATATTTTACAATTGAAAAACCACTAAATTTTGCTAACTTTTCTTCTTCTTTTTTTCTCTGTTGTAATAAGATTGTGATGCATTAAATAACGACAAAATTAATGTTTAACTAATTAATGTACAAATAAGACATTACCCGAGTGAGGGTAAGAAAATACATATATATATATATAAATTTCCATGTGGGGGAAAAGTTTAGGCAGAAAAGTTGAAAGTTTCTGCCAAAAAAAAAAAAGACAGGTGCATTAAAGCAATTTCTCCATCACCGGCAAGCAAACACCGTAAGAAACAAGACATCATGTGTGCTCCTTTCTTTTTTCCCTTTGTATATATGTGTATATATATGTGTGCACCAAAATTGATCCGTACATTCATGAATCATAACTGATTCTAACATTCATGAATCAAAATCGCTGTATCTCATTACAATTACAATTATAGCTACAACATCTTTCAGCAAAATATATGTATGAGAATTCTATGTTATGGTATAGGATTTTATTTTAAAAAGATAGATGTTTATAAACATCATATTTATATTTTAATATGATTTTCATAAGGCATAATGTTTAGAAACATGTATTATTAATAGATATCCTATTATAAAAAGACTCTGTAAGAATTAAATTGTATGATTTTCTCGATTTTATTTTTTTTTTTTTTTAGTTTAATTTTAAATTAGAGTTAATGATTAAAAAAAAAGGCACTAGTGATAATGTAAGTCGACAATTGAAAGCTCCAGACATATATATATATATGTATAACACTTGCCAACTCATTCTGTTTGTTTAGCACCAAAGAAATAAAGTTTTTATTTAAAAAAAATAATAATAAGGAATGTAGTTTTTCCAAAGAAGACAATGTTTCTCACTCTCTGACCTCTAAAATTAATCAAATAGGCGTGACACAAAATAAGTAGTGGAGATACATGAACCGCAAAAAGAGGTGGTCTTTGAAAAGGGAGAATGTTTGATGAAGTGCAAATGTTGAAATCCCATTCGTCCAAACTGAGTTATAGTGAGAGAGAGCATTTTGAAGAGAATCTCCGACAGTCTTACTTTTCCCCACTTATCACATCAATGATAGGATCAGGGTAGTTTTTGTTCACAAGAAAATACCGGCAGTTTTATTCAAGTGTTTTACCAAACTAAGCCGACATTTTTGACAAGTCATACAAACACACACACACACACACACACACATATATATATATATATATTAACAACTGTTTGGACCACAAACTTTAAAGCTAACGTCAAGAACTATGAAGTGGGGGATTAAATCAGAAAAAAGAAAAAGCTGATATTAACATCTGAGATTAGGATTAGGGACTCACCAAAATGCAGAATTAAGATTATGTACATATGTGCGTGATTCAAGGAAGAAAGCTGAAATCTATCTCTGGAATAAATCATGCAACATATTATTTTATGAATAATACAAAAGATTGTAACCACCCCAATACAGAAAATCAAGCCAAACCCCAGATTTTGGGATTAAGAAATGTACAAAGGGAAACAAAAAATTCCCATGGCTCTCAACAGCCTCAATTCCCTCAAGCCACAGAAACCGCTCCCTATATCGCTCTATAAACTCCTCGGACGAATCAGAGCCTCTTCCCTTTATTAGGTTAAAGGGATGGATGGAGGATTACCTGCCGGCCATCTTTGTCTGCGGGGCCTTCTGGTGGTTTTGCCCCACCCCGTTAGGCTCCGATCCTCCAGTCCCATTTCGATGGTATTGAGCTGCTGGATTAGCGGCGTGCAAGTCGGTGGAGGTGTTGCTGCGGGTGGAGAGGGACTGACCACCACCCGCCGTCTCCCCCTGCCACTCCCATTTCTAGTGGAATTCCTCCTCGTCACTCCCGAATGCCATGAGTGGCCCGTTGCCCGCATCAACCCTCCGAATGTCTGAAGATCTTCAGTTACCTCGTGCCTCGACAGGGAAGTGAGGCCCGGAAGGATGTCTCTTTGGAAGTCCCTCCGTTGTCTTCCTCTTCTTGCCTGGCCCTTTCTTGGCCGATTTGATATCAATGTGGTTCCGGTTTCCTCCAACTTTATGTTTTCTGGAACCAAAGGTTTAGGCATGTAATCTTCTTCCTTGGTCTCGGTCAGTTGCAAAATCATGGATTCAAAGTAATCAAACCCTTCTGAGGAGTTTTCCTCCTCGTCCTCGCCGTCCTTGCATCTGAAAGTGGAACCAAGCCTGCCCTCAAGATCATCGCCACATGATGAAACTATCTCCACAAACCATGCAAGTGGGTCTGCCGAAGAGGATTCTTTTGATGGAGTTTCCAACAGATTGCAAGACTCGTTCACATGATTACTGCAACTAGATGAAGAGATGGCAATTATTGCCTCTGCTGCCACCGTCATAAGTTCATCTTGTGGGACTTCAATATTACATTCCGGTGATGTCACAGGTGGTTCAATCTGCTTCAATGCAGATGCTTCTCCGGGTATGACATCATCCTCAGTATCGGGAACAGCAGGTGCTTCTAAATCTATCTCTGCTGCTATTCTCAATCTGGTTACTGGAGCTGGAGGTTTCAAAGATTCTTCATCATCACTTAAACATGAGTTTAAATCAATGTGATGTCTGAAACCGGACGACTTTGATTCCGTCCCTTTCTCTACGACGATTATTTCAGCTTCATTCTGTTCGATCAAGTCAGGAGCTCCAGGATCACAGGGCAAGTTGATATCCAACACTCTTTTACAGTTATGTACCACATTACTTTCTGATGATTGCGGAAGAGAAGATTCAAACTTGGGGATTTGAGCCTTCTCAAAAATAGGAAAACCAAGAAGCTTCTTGTTACTTGGGAAGTCACTTGGTTCAGACTTCCCGGCCTGAACATCATTAGCACTTGAAAAGGACTTCACATTCTGAGCAAAAAGTTTACTACAATCCTTCGAAATTTCATTGTCTCTGGATGATTGACTCAGAGAAGATTGAAAGCTTACTTCACCCATTCTCGAGACACCCCCAAATTCTGCAGCCTTGTTCTTACAAGCAGGCTTAGCTCTAAGCCATGGCAAAGCAGAAAGATGGTCCTCGCGCTTGTGATCTGTCCCTACAATGTCATTGCCACGTAGAGCAGTCTCTTGACTAGAAGAAAAGTCCGAAGTCACCACATTCAAGTTCATATCTTTTGCAGACTTTGTATCTATGCAATTTGAACCCTTGTAGTACTTTGCTAAACCATCACTGGTTAATTGTCCAGGGGATCTATTATTGCTGCTGTTCAGATAATCACCACTGATTGAAGGGATTCGAACTGGTTGTTCCTTCGACACTGATGAGGACCCTTGATAAAACCCATTTCTATATGGAAATTCACCACCGAAAGCCGGGTTAGATCTAGCATTGCTATTAGGATACCACCTGTCTCCAAAAATCCCATCACTCTGAATTGATGCTTGGGTACCATTAGAGTTCAAACCTGCATACGTTTGAACTGAAATTGACTTCTGGTCGAAGCTGCTGGTTGGTTTTTCCCAAGAGTGAGACCAGGACTTGGACAAATCCGGAGAAGCAACTTGATATGGACTAGGTACATGAGAATTCACAAAGGAACCAAGCTGCTTATTGTTGGTAAAATCAGGACTTCTTTCAGAGATCTCCGCTCCACAAACCGTCTTCTCTCTCCATAACTCCACCTTGTTTTTATCTGCTAGGTAAAAGTTTGGTTCCTGAACTTTGTTCAGCAAAACTTGTGTTGGCTGTGAAGATAGTGGCAACTTTTCCATTTGGTGGCATTGGGGAGCAGGGTTCAGAGTGCTTCTCCTTTGCCCTGTACCACAAGTAGTGGCTAATTTTAAACGCAGTTTTCAATGCAATTACATAAAAGCTTTGAAACGCTGCATAGTAATGTAATGATTGTCTTTAAAAGATAAATGATGTTCCTTCCAAGTTCACCAAATAAAGTCAATCGCAAAGAGTTCATAACTGTTCCAATCCATTGTGACAATGTCTGATAATTCCAACCCCACAGCTCGGATCACTAAAATTCAAGTCCTTCAACTTTCTAGTCTAGTATTTTCCAAATAAGTTTTGTCCTCTTCTTCTAATTGCTCATAGATTTAGCAAAGGGAAATCTAAATAATACTTAATCCTCTTCTTTTAATTTTCTTCTAAACAATTATTACTACTATCAGTGTACAACTTCAAAAAATAAAAACAAAAATAAAACCACCACACCAACTCTCAAACAGATTACTCAACTACAAATATTTCTATTACTCAAACTGAATGAAACTGTTGGGGATGTTTGGTCTAAATGAAAGAAGATGCACATGAATTCAGTAACAAGCGACATGGAACAAAAAAAACATGGGGTTCAAATAAAACCAACTCAAGGAATTTTTATGTAGGCTTTTGAACAAAAAATTACCTGCTTCAAGCACGTGGGAAAACCACCCACTTCCATTCCCGTTTTTCTGTAAATGCAAGTTGTTTTGGGTGGCACCATCGCCTCTGTGTGAATTGAGTGATATCTCCTTTGGAAAACCCAGAAGCTGTGAGTTTGGCTTAACAGACCGAGCAGATTCTTGAATCTTGCCATTACAAAAGTCATAGGAGAAACCATTTGTTTCTTTGACTTCTTCAAGTTGAATAGGCTCATTCAGGTCAGCTAAACCATTCGGGTTTCTCAAACATGCATTGGATTTTGGAGCATCTCCTTTGCAATCATTTTTCCCACCATCATCGAGAAAATACTTAACACCACTCTCAGGTGCAATTTTGCAATCTCTACTAGGGTAAGTGCTAGAAATGGCAGATGCTTTATCATCACTTGATTGTTCCCCTTCTTCAGTATCTATGTACTCATCAGCTGGAAGTTGAAGGTCAAACATTTTTCTTCTAACCTTAGTGGGCCTCGATTCCAATACCTCAACATCCTTTGAACTACATCCATTTTGGGAAGGATAAGGACCAATTTGCATGCTGTTTCCCTTCATACAACTTAGCGGAGAATGAGTCCCCTCAATACCCGAAGTGGATGGTCTAGCACAGACAGAGTTTACCATTGGAAAGCAGTGGTTATGCCATTTCCGAGCATCTTCTGCCAAGGGGCTTGATGACAATGATGTCTCAACATGTATTCTATTTCTATGTAGTTCTTTCCTATTTATTTCATCCATCATGTCCTTTTGGATTCTGTACAGGCGATGAAGTTCATACACCTGAATTACCATACAAATTAAGTTATATACACAAGGATGACGAGTAATAAGCATCTTGAAGATGCAAGGTATGCTGTTTTACAGAGAATGAAGGTGGGAAAGAGAGAGAGAGAGAGAGATTATATTTACCTGACTCTTGAATATGGCTTCATGTTCAAGCATCGTCCGCTTGACTGCATCCTTATCGTATTTTATATACGCATCAGCTGCAACCCTAGGCAAGTAGCCGTTGTAACACTGCCCATTTGTTAAGGCTTTATCCCCATAGTATAGGGGCCAGCCATAACTGTTAGAATCCTCATTAAGATCCCTCATTGAGTAATATCCCGGTAAGTGGCTTTTGTACTGCACTTTTGTTCCCATACCTGCCAATTAACAAAGAAATACGCCAAGTGAGAATATAACAGATTTTTGTTGAGGAACAAACAGGACGAACTCAATTGAAACAAGATCATACTCATTAAGTGTAACATGCTTTTATAAACATCAAGGGTACTCTATAGAAAAACGCTGAAAATGCCAAGAAAAGTTCAAGCAACAGATACTAAAGCCTGAGAAACAGCCAGATAGACGTCTGATATCCACAGTCTAATGTAAACCAGATGTTAAAAGAGAAGAGTTACTGTCATGATAGCGAAATTTCATATATCGCCCGGTTAAATTACATTCGGATTCAACATCTAGTAATAGTTACTCTTATCATTCTCCGGCACAAGAGTAATCCGAATGTGCAACAAGCCAACAGATTTCAAGAAATTGGGTCCAATTAAAAACCCACTAAGAATGTTTACAAAAGCAAAACTCTATTAATTATGCTTCAATTTGGAGCTATATAAAACAGAAAAACTTCAGAACAACCAACAAAAGAAAATTTTTCATTGAAACCCAATTGCATATGCCGGTATGGTTTCAATTCAGACATGATGAAATAAGCAGTAACAGAGAGTGAAATGCCAGGAAAAGAAGAACATACTCGAATCCAAGATAAACAAAAAGATCAAAAGATGAAATTAATTTGTTTGTCTTCTGCTAATTAACACGGAGATAAAACAAAAAAATTTTAAAAAAAATTAAAACAAGAAAGAAAAAGTTAATGGAATAGATCTCACCCAATCATTAGCACATATAAAAATACAGATCTTTTGATAACAAATTACTCAAAATTACGCCTTAAAAAAATTCTAGAAGACCCCCTTAAAAAAATCCAAGAATTAAGAAGGCTAAATTAATAAGAAGAGTAAAGTCTACAAGCTGCAATGACGAAACAAACATACATGAGCCGTGAAAACCAAAAATGAAAAAAAATTATAAGTTAATAATGAAATTAGAAAAGCAATTAATCAAAGAAAGGATAAAGCCAAAATCGAATTACCCAAAAAGCGGATGAGAATTATACCTCAGACCCACATCCTCTAATCACCTCTCCTCAAGAAATCCCCATGAACTGAATCGCTTAGAAGAAGCAGCTCCAAATCATGAAAATAATCGCTCACACACTCTATAGAAGGGGAAAAAATATATATTTTGACTGAAACGGCTAAAAAAAAAAGTGTGTTATATCTGTAATTATGGAGCAAAAAATAAAGTGGGTTTTCTTTTATTTTTCTGCAAAACCATTGAAGGAGCTTAGATCATCGTCAGGTTGAAGAAAAGGAGGAGATTTCGATCTGCTGGGCCACTCTCTCTCTCTCTAACACACAAAGGAAAAGAAGGGGAACAGAAGAAGAGTTTTTTTTTTAGAGAGAGAAAGAGTTTTTTATTTTTCTTTGTTTTTTAGAGAGAGAAAGAGAGAGATCCCAGATAAGAAATCTTCACACTAACAAACGACCTTCTAAGAACAGTGACATGAAATTTGTCAACATCCGGTCTCTTTTTATTCTCTGCTTTTTCTTCGCTTTTCTCTCTCTTTCTCTCTCTCTCTCTCTCTCTCTCTCTTAATTATTTCTTTCCATAAAATAAAATTAAAATTTTCTGGGTTTTTGAGGAAATGGGAAGAAAATGGGCATTTCTAGATTCTCTCCACCTTTCTTGCTTCCCAACATTGGATATTAAAAAAAAATCACGTTAAATCCTTAAAACACCAAATAAAATAAAGCAACCCACTTAACTATTATTAATTAGTTATTGCATTTAATTAAGACAGTACAATGCCTGCATTAGTGCAACAAAAGGCAAAACAAAACTTTGACAATTGCTCTAAACACTTCTCCTAATCAAGACTTATTAGTGTTATTAAAACACAATTAGTATTTTATTATTATAATTAGAATTAGAATTTAAAACACCTAAAAAAAACAGAGAGAGGGGGAGAGATTATTAACGTAAATTACTAATAGTAGTGACACTGAATTTTTGTTTTTCCATTTAAAGAATAAATTATTTAAATGGGCTTAACACAGGAGACAAGAAGTGGGTCCCACTGCCACTGTGGGATGGATGAGGTTTTTTCGAGGAGCAATTTTAAGTAAATGCCCTCCTGGTTCCCGAATAATTACGATAATGGGATTGGTGGGTTCTGTTGGGTTTTGATTTGCTAATCCTCTTTTCGTTTTTTTTTTTCCTTTTTTTTTAAGTGTGTTGATTTTCATCATCTTACTTACTGTGTTTTTGTTCTTGTTTAAAGAATTATTTTTCAAAAATAAGAGTCCGTTTGATGAATAAATTTGAGTTAAAAATTTTAAGTTTAAGTTGAAATTTTTAAATTTGAGTTGAAAATTTTTGTTAACTTTTTAGAAAAAACAAAATTTTTTAAAAAAACATAAAAACTGAGATGAAAATTTTAAATTTGAATTGAAAAGTCAAACGAAACTCAGAATGTGTTTTGAATACCAAGAATTGAAATTTTTATATTGAAATTTATTGATTTTTAAAAATTTAATTTACATTTGATTTATCGATTAAAAATGAAAATTTTAAATTATAATTTATGGATTTTTTAAAATTAATTATAAATTTTATTAATTTTAAAAAAAATAAAAATAAAAAATAATTTAATTAAAATAAAACTTAAACGTGAAATAAAATCTTACCTAAGAAATTAGTGAACTTAAAAAAATAAATAAATAATCACAGAAGGTAGGGTGAAATTTTTACATTGAAGTGTGAGTTCCAAACAATTCTAAAAACAAAAAAAAAAGATTTTATAAACAGCGAGTCAATGTGGGAGTGGGACGTACTAGTACTTTTCTGAGGAAAAAGCAGGTAATAAACGCCACTACACGTGGCTTCTGTTGCCGGTAGTCTTCTCAAATCCACCCATAAGCAATGAAGTCTATTAAGAATATTTTTCATCACCCCTTTATTTCATCCCATGTGAATTTTTTTTTTTTTTTTTTTTTTTGTTCCTCTCTTACTACGATTGGAACATTTCTTTTCTTTTTTTTTTTTTTTTTTCTCTTTTTTAGCCCTTTTTGGAACAATGTTTTTCGAAGCCAAAGTTATTCTCTAAACTTAAACTGGTGGGATAAAGAAGAATAATACATCTTCTTTTTTTTTTTTTCTTTGTTTCTCAATCTTTATTCTTTGCTTTAGATTTTCTCACATATAACTAACCGGAATTACTTTAAAAAAATAAAAATAAAAATAAAACTAAGCGGAATAATATCAAGTTTTTTTTTTCGCTTTTTCACTTTTTTTCCTTTTTCCTTTACTGCTTGGATAAAAAAGAAAATGCTTTGTTCAAATTTTATCCGCATGTGACAGCACTCAGCCTTGATTCCAAATCAAGTATAATGTGATAATTTATATGTGTTTATAGCAAATATATATATATATATATCAAATTGTGTAATTGTGTATGCATATGTATATGTGTATATTCAGTTTGCTGAGGTATTTTGCTCTTATTGTAAATGATCAACGGTAAGATATATTTGACTATTACAATTTTTTTTAAGTCAATATTTGAACAATTCTGGTTATTTACAGACATTTTATTCCTTGGTTAGACTTATAACTTATGTGTGCTAATTTTTTTTTTCTTTATAAAAAAGAAAGAAATTAGAAAGAAAAACAACAGAGAGTGTCACTCTTATAAAGTCTGCAACAGAATAAACCAAATAGATCCATTTCTTATTCGAGTATAACTCATTAGAAAACTTTTCTAGTTTGAATTCGGTAATGATGTTATATGAATTTCTAAAAATTAGTGTTCTATCTAATTAGATCATAATTTAAAAAGTTTTTATGAGATAAAAAATAAAATTAAAAAAAAACTTTTAAAAAATGTTGACAAAAAGTTTTTAGATGTTGGTCTTTAAAATTACATCAAAAACAAGTCATGATACTAAGAAAAAGAGCAAATTTAACAAAATTTAATGAGGATATGATTTAAAATTGCACCATAATTAACCTCAAACTCGGGTATTTCTTTTGTTTCCTATCAATAAATCATCCAACGTTTGTTTTTTTTTTTTAATGGTATTATATTAAGGAAATGAGCGAAGTTTGAATTGCTGACGTGTTAGTTTAAATGAAAGGAGTAACTTATTAATGGATGAATATGGACAGGACAGCAAAAAGAGTTGTCAATGTTGAATATAATTTATCTTATTATATGTAGTGACCATAACATTATAGAAAATTAGACGACTACACTATATATGTATATATAATATGTATTTCTTTTCTCATTCATGAATCCCAGGATATGATTTGAATATAAAATCTTAACTTTTACAATTACCTTATTATATTTGGAAATTGGATGGGCAGTAAAGGCCATAAGTTGAAAAAATTGGCTTCAACGTGTTTGAATTGCAACCGACTTTTATATCAAATCAAATCAGATTCATTTATTTGAATGCTATTTTCTTTATAATTAGACCATAAAATCAATAACCGAACTCTAAAATTACAGTACTAAAAATTTGAGAATTTTACTATTGACTATTGAAAAAAAAAAAAATATTGTCATTGACTCTTTATTTTCAATCGTTAAATCTGTATCAAATTACATATGTTTTGCATGTATTTTTTTCCTGATTCTAAATACATTATGAATTTATTTTGTAGATTTACTATATTTGAAATAATTAATTATTAGTAACACAGGAGTAACGGGATATTAATCCTTAGTTTATCTTTAGTAGAACCTGTTGTGCTTATTGGGAGGTTTTGGTTTTCTTGAACAAGCTTATGTCTATACTTTATTTTTATTAGCTACGATTTCATAATAGATTATCGATCAAATCTAATATTTAAAAAAATGTATAGTGATATCCACTCATAAAAGTTAATATTTATATATTTTATAAATAAAAGTTACCATATTTGAAGGCAGGGATGATTATGGTCGAAGAGCTGGCTTTGTAAATGTATGAAAGGGCTTTTATTGTCACCAAATAATTGAAACCCATACTTGTACAGTTTTACTTTTACTGTAGCAATACATAACCACATCCACATGGAAATGCCAAAAATCCATTATAATTTTGAAACCCACCTAGTGGACCATGATGTGGAGGATAAAATCACATACAAGACAATTAAAAAAAAAAAAAAATTTAAATGATGAGATGCAAAAAAGTTAAAAATAAATAAAGGCTGTTTTTGACAAATGGTAAAAATAAATAAATAAATCAATCAATCAAAGTCAGGACCACGAG
Organism: Ficus hispida; assembly: GCA_025413025.1. Lineage (NCBI taxonomy): Eukaryota > Viridiplantae > Streptophyta > Magnoliopsida > Rosales > Moraceae > Ficus > Ficus hispida. The sequence goes on along the minus strand of CM046371.1, from coordinate 5,615,486 downwards.
AATAAAAATACAAACCCATAGATTCAAGAAGGAAAAAAATAAATAAATAAATAAAGTCATATAAGGATTTTCATCATTTGATGGTTCTGAAGACGATTCGATTATCCACTGCATTATCAAGAATCGCATTCAACGCAGGCCACTGCTGCGATTTCTTGGGCAATCACATTTCTATCTCTGACATGTTTTTCTTTTTTCTTTCTTTCTTTCTTTTTCTTTTTTTTTTTTAATACCATTTCCTGATCTTATATGACTGGTGGAAGATCATTTTCAATGTAAATATGGACTTCAGTATTATGTTTATTAATAAGAATATATAAAACTAATAATTTGATGTCTTGTATTAATTTCTATTTTAAAATAAAATGTTATTTTAAATGCTATATCTAAGTTTTGACATAAATTTTAAACATCAAAACTCATTAAATTAAACAAACCTTTTCGGTTAAAAATAATTTAAAAATGACAATGTTCAAATGATAGCATCAAAATTCAATATGCCATCCGCTAGTAATTAAGTGTTGAAATTTACCAATGTTATACTAAGTGTTAAGTTTCATACATAATACAGTTTTTTTTTTTTTAATATAATTTGTTGGTGATATGAATCATTAGATATACTCATATAGTCTGATTAAGTCGGCACCTTTTTAATACATTAATAATATAAAAAGTTAGTATTGTATTAGAGAGTTTTCTTAATTTAAATGTCAAAAATTTAAGATTAGTTTGTTGATTTAGCATTACATAGTTTTTAACGGATAACGTCATTAGTTTGGCTATAATTATGAAGGTCTTCTATTTAAGGATGACATTCTTTTTCGATGGTATCCACCTTCAATAGGGTGGGTAAGAGGATATTATTGTGATCTAGGGCTGTACAGAGGCTAAAATTAGCCCCTAAGTCAGTGGTGTGGAAGCTCTCTTGCCCCATCCCGACCCGATTATATATGCACCTGCATTTATAAATAATATATAAATAACAAAAAGATCAACGTAATTATAGAAGACACAAATAACAAAAGGTTCTCATAATTTGTGGTGCATGTGGTGTTTTTAAAGTTTGTTGGGATCATCTCAACGGTGAAAAGAAGATTTAAGATCTTAATTTGAAGTTTTTTTTTTTAATTAATAAATAGAGTGTTTACAAAATTAAAAAGAAAACATATATACTTTTTAGGGTAAATTTCTAGGTTAGTCTCTGAACATTTAATTTTATATAATTTTGATTTATGAAATTTTTTTTTCACAACTGGAATGCCTCTAAGGGCTTGTTTAGTATTTACACTCAATTTAAACTAAACTGTACTTTTTTCATCATGTTTTTTGTCTTTTTCTGAAATTTTTTTTTGTCTTTTCTGAAACAGTCAACAAAAATTACTATTCAAACTTAAAAATCTCAACTCAAATCATTCACCAAACACCCCCTAAAATTTTAAAATATTGCCACAATAGTTATTTACGTTAATTTTTTGACAGAATCCGTTAGATATCATCACTTTTTGATCAAATTACTAGCGTATTCCATTTCAAAAATATTCTTTTTTTTTCGTAGTTAGAATGATTATAAACTATTAAAAATATTGTTATGATAGTCATTTTTATTAATTTTTTTAATAAAATTCGTAATTAGCACCACTTTTTAATCAAATTACTAATAGAATGCGTCCAAAAATTGACAAAAAGGAGTATTGTAGTAATATTTTAAAATTTTAGAGGCATTTTAGCTACAAAAAAAAAATCATAGACCACAGTTATATAAAGTTAAAAGTTTATGGACTAAATAAATAATTCACCCTAATTTTTAATATATCTGCTACTATTATATAAAGATCAAGTTTTCTACTATTCAAAATTTCGATCTTTCTATTTTGTTCTTTTATGAGCTTTTTTCAAATTTATTTCCCTTTTGTGGATGAAATCATCTGATGTTTTTTACTCTTTACTCTAATCATTCTTTACTGTTATTTTTTATCTTTTAGACTGAAAAGTTTTTACTTGTTTTATTGTTATTTTTTACCTCTTTTTTTTTTTCAATCTTTGGCTCTTAACTTTTTAAAAAAATACTCTTGATTTGCTCATTTTATTTAAAAATTTTATATAAACATTCTTTTTAAATAAAAAACTTAAAATATAATAAACATATATATGTAACAAATTAAATCCACACCTATGAAACACGAACGTACAATTAGTATACATTAAAGGGACGAATATTAGTTGCATCCAAACTCTAACGTTCATTATACAGCACTTTCAACATACATTAGGTGACATTTTTTTTTTTTACTTGTTTATTTAACATGCGCGAAACCCATCAACTTTTTTTTTTTTTTTTTTGTAAATTAAACCTATCAACTTATTAGATTTATTTGACGAACGCTGCCCATTGTCGTTATCAAGATAATATATGCTTTGACATGTCGTTATCTAATTACTAATAAGAATACGTCTTTATTTTTATTTTTTTATTTCACCGGCCTTTTTTTGGTTCGAGTAATAATAGTTAGAAATGCAATCCGCCTGTCCTCTCAGCAAATGAATAGGGGTTTGCCTGTCATGTAAGTTTTCTATCATTCAAGATATATATATATATATTTTTAATTATTATCATTTTTATTATTTGTTGTTCTTCTTCCTTTCTCTTTCTATGAACGTTGGGACTAACTGTGGTCCCCACCTAATTTCGCATGGTCATTTTCATGGAAAATGTGTGAAGCTTTCCGAGTAGTGGAAGATTTGGGCTTAACTAGATGTGATGGGACCCACCAGAGGATTATGGTAAACCCTAGGGCCCACAAAGTTGATTGACTTGAGCCATAATTAATGTTTGATTTGTGGTTCATGTAAATAAATAACAATCTCATATTCTCGTGAGAAAAGGTTGGTAACGAGGTGAGAGCGCTCCAAGGACAGCTTGTTCATGAAAAAACCCAAATTGGATTTTTTTTTTTTTTTTGGAGAAATTTACCCACATCCCCCGATTTGTGTACATTAAAATTGTCCAGATCTGCTACATACTTGTAACATGTTGGAATGTAATTCACACGGAGCCAATTCACCGTTTTTATTGTTTATAAATAATATTAGAGACATTAATTTTAATTATAATTTTTAATATTAATTTATATAATATATAAATTATCATTTTTTAATTAATAAGTTTTTAATAATTATCTTGTTAATTAAATTTAAAATTTTTTTATTTGTTTGGATCTCCTATTATACTTGATATGTGATTCAAATATAATATATATAGAATATACGTTTGGATGTCACATTTTTACATTTAAACGCATGTATTTTCAATAGAATACTCGTTTGAATGTCAACATTAGAATATATCTGGATGCATATAAAAGTAAATATGTGTTACAAAAAGGTGAGTATTAGAATGTGTGTGTTCAAATAATGAAGTGTTTGTATTGGTGTTGTTCAAAAAATTGTATGTCATTCAAATGCAAAACACGAACAATCAAATGAATATTGTATTGTACTGGAAAAATATTCTAATTAAAAAGGTGATTCAAACATCAATTGAGATTAGAGTGCATATCTCTAGCATTATTTCTTTATTTATTTAATTTCAAAACTAGTAGTCCCCACCTTAATCGGGTCCACTCAACTAGCTAGAATAATAAGTTTAAAAGCAATGCCATTTTGCCATTTTAATGGTGCAGGTTACAGCATGGCAAATCTTGAAACCAGTCAGAGAATTTAGGGATGCAGGGAATTGCCAATTAAATGGGTTCAGATTGGACAGCTTAGCTAGAAAAATTCCTCTCATTAATGTTTAAGACTTCAAATTTAATTCCACCTTAGACTTAGAACTAGGATTTCTTTTATTAATAGGATTTGAGCATTAGAAATTGAAAGAGATAAGAGGTACGGTGTGTATTCTCTCTCTGTGGTTCAAAATCTAGATAGTATTTTTGCTTCACTAAATCAATACTAGTTAAAAAGCATATGCGATGTACATTATGAGACATATTTGAAAAATTTATCTAAAAAAATATGTAAATAAAAAATAGACTAAAAAATCAACAAAGTACTTGGAAAAAAAAAAAGGCATGAAAAAAAGAAAAGATAAAATGATTAAAATGTTAAAAATAGACCAATACATAAAAAGGACTGAAAGAAAAAATAATGAGGTGAAAGAAAAAAAAAGGACTAAAATAGTGCACACTCACACGTGTGAGATAGATAAATAAAGCAAATTAACAGCAAAAATATAAAAGAAAAAATTTTAAAATAATAAAAAAATTTTAAGAAAAACAAAAATGATAATAGAACTAAAATGAAAAAAAAAAGAAAAAAAAAAGAGACCAATATAAAAATGTTGCTAAAATGCGAAAATAATCAAATTTTAGGGTGAAAAAGAAAAAAAAAAAAAAAGAAATGAAGGACAAAAAAAGAAAACTAATTTAAAAGGGACTAAAATAAAAAAATTTAGAGTGAAAAAAAAGAGAAAAGAAAAGAAAAATAAGGACAAAACAAATTGTTTTCATCCAAAACGAACCGTTTTAGATGAGAACAATAAAAATTTTTAACATTTCTATATAATGTATAGAGATATATATATATATATATATATTGGATAGATTATGAAAGAATATCTTATTATTAGGATCGGCTTTCAACCGTGGGTTTTTTTAAATCAGACTTTATTAAATTATCATCCTTTTTCTTAATTATAATGATTCTAAGTTTTTTTATTTAAAAAAGAAAAAAGAGACCAAGAAGATATGAATATTAGGTAATTTGTTAGTTAAAAATTATGTCATTATGATAATATCCTACAATTCTCGTTGTTAAAAATCGAACAAGAAATAATGGGCATGATTGCTTTTATTGTTTTTCTACGTGAAATGAAGGGGTAAGGATCTTCTTCAGTTAGTTTTCACGCTTCAGAATGAAAATACATTCGAGTACCCATAAAAGCGGTTTTTAAGACTACGTTTAATTCAAACTTATTCATAATCATATCTAAGGAAAAGTAAGATTAATGAATTGAAAGTTTGCAAATCAAATATTGTATCCAAGATATTACTATACAGAGAGAGAGAGAGAGAGAGAGAGAGAGAGAGAGAGAGAGAGAGAGAGAGAGAGAGAGAGAGAAGAATAATTTAAACATGGACCACTTTAGTTGAGGAAATAACGTTGTTCAAATACTACCACACAATTGTCTTGAATCTTGATTTTATGGGCTTTCTTTTGGACTCTAAATTATGTGGGAGTTTGATATTTGTCAGAAGATGCTTAGCGCATGCAATGGAAATTTATTATTAGATTAAAAATCCAATTATAATTAATCTACCTGCGATGAATATAACTTGGTTCAAATTTTGCAGCTAATACCTATAGATATATAGATATACATAACTATGTGTATTAATTATAAGTTGTTGATCAACATTAAATAATATCTAATAATAATAAACTTTTTTTTTTATGTAAAGTCATTGTTTTAATTTAATATCCTCATATGTGTCTGTACTGCAGATAAATTTCTAAATCCGTTACCGAATATTATCATCTAACATGAGAGCTTTAAACATGAATGGAACCCCACTTTCATAACACCCTTGGGACAAAGATGTTTGTGGATGTATCACATTGGACTAGTCTATCACGGTTTAAAGATATCGCATTGTATGCCCAAGAGTTAATATCACGACATGTTTAGACTTAAGAAGCAAATTATTGAACCCCCAAAAAAAAAAAAAAAGCAAATTAATTATTGATTATTGGAGCCCATTTTCAAGGTGAAAACAACAAGATGAATTTATCCTTTTTTTTTTTTTCCTTACCATCTTTTTTTATAGATTGACAATGCTATATCCTTCCTTACATGCCTTAAGATTAGTAGCAAATTAGTGTTCTTCTTGTTATTTATTTATTTATTTTTTTAGATTGAGGATTAGCCAGGCATTATATAGACTAGTCTCTCTTATTTTTCTTTTCATTCTTCTCTCATTTTTAATTTTTATCTCAAATGTCGACAAATTTTCCAACCATAGAGGAAGATTCTCGAATCTCTTTATCCAATAGGATTTGTTTCGCCCTTTTCTCCATCTATTTTGTTGTTTCAGTATTTTTCATAATTAGACCTCAATATGTGGTGATTATGGACTGGGTCCATATATGTCTACATATTGTGTGCGTGGTTTTTTTATTTAAAAAAAAAAAAACTTGAAATTCAAACTTCTATAAAATATAGTTAGGACATTTTGCGAAATAACTGTTGGACTTTAATTTGAATGTCTATTTAAAAAAAAAAACATTTAAATAAAAGGGGAATTAGTCTTAATAACCTTAAATTAAATAGACCGTGTTATCTGTTGCTTCATTAATATCTGGTGCATGTCGCTGAATTACAATCTTTGGGCCATTGGTGATGCGTTTTTTGTATTAGAAGACTGTATGTGCGAATTAGTTTTTGTATTATCGTTTTATATGAATATATTTTCCATTTTCAATGAAAAATATTTGGTCCATGTATGTGTAGCTTCGTTTTTGAAAAACATGGAGAATGGTCAGAATCTTAAATATAATTATCTCATGCAAATAGTTTAGGTATATTTAGCACCGATGTGTTCTAAACTTGCTATCTTTTAGTTACTTATCTCACAAATTTATTATTTTAACAATTTACCCCTGAATTTGTTATATTGTTGTAATGTACCCCATATTGCTTCGCCTTATGTGAAGACGTACCCCATTTCCAATACAAGATTTTCAATTCCAATGCAAATCCTATTACAATTCTTTCAAATTTAAATATTCAATTTAGTAAAAAAATTAACTAAATGGTAGTCCATTATTACTAATTTCAAATTTCATGAGGTAAATTGTCAAAGTTAAATTTTTGAAAGGTAAGTTGTCAGAGGAAGACAAGTTTGGGGAGCGTCATGCTCAATACCTAATCAACTTGTTTGGTTCACAGGATTAGGAAGGATAAAGCACTGGACTGAGATATGAGTCCTTAATCCCATGTTTGGCACAACTTTTTTAAATCATTATATTGGATAACTCTTATTCCGATGATTACCCAATCCCCTTAGAAGGGAATTTATCAATCCTTGGTAAGAGCATGGGATTGAATTGAAGAGTACAACACTTTTCTCTCTAATTCAGACAGATTTCAGAAAGCACGTTTGTCACCTTCTCCAAATTATCACCGGAGTTAGATGGCACCAAGCTTGCCTCCAACTCTCCGGCAAGTGCTCGCCGAAGAGGTGGAGTACTTGGAGGCATGTTTGATTAGGGTAGAGATAGAGAGAGATGCTAAATCCAATCTTACCCAATATTATAGTGCCAAATATAGGATAGGATTAATCAAAATCCAATCCTATCTTCTCCTATCTATTCCGATCCAATGTTCTAATGTTATACTATCCCATACTATCCTATCCTACATACCAAAAGAGTCCGATAGATTTTTTATTTTTTATTTTCACTTAAAAATAGGGGATCTTTTTCACACAATTTTTTCTCTCTCTCTTTTTGGGGAAATGGGTATAAGTAGCTAGTGCCTTGCAAGGATTGAACAATAACAAGAATATAGCTAAAAATGGCTATATTACCATATGTTGCATGTGGGATTGGTCGAAAGTGATTTGAAATAGAATCCCTAGCCTTGGCTAAAAAAACTATTTGAGGAAGCAAGAATAAGACAGCCAAAGATATCAAACAGACAAAAGTTAGTGGACCTTTTTATACGGAAAGGTTAATTGGGGGTGTTTAGGCTTCTTTTTGAAGCAAAATTTTATAGATCCAAACGCAAATGAGTTGGTGAGTTTTGTCGGCACATTTGGTCATTTTTCTCCTTGTAGACATGTCAATTATGGCAATACTAAAATTGGCGAATGTCCTCATGAAATAACAAGGGAAAAAAATGAGTTTTAGAATCATAAGGCCGTCAAATACATAGTTTGATCTCTCTCTCTCTCTCTCTCTCTATATATATATATATATAATGACTTTGACATGATATTTATGGCAGGATCATGAATATTGGTTCCAATTTTCACATGCGTGATATTCAATTGATAGAACCAAGCCGGATTTTAAAATTATTGAATTTAACATGTACATCTAAGTTTTGTCGAAAAAATTTGTTACATTGTTTTGATGTAAAAAGATAAAACAAATTTTTATCCTGTTGAAATGTAATATATTATTCGTAATTTTGTAGTCAAATGAAAAAAGCTTATAAGACTCTAATTTATTAACTTTTTTTTGCAAGTTATATTCTTTTTACTTTGATACGATTGTAATGTAATTTAAGATTTAGAATTCTCAATGCAGTTTGATTCTCGTTATAAGGGTCATAGTCCTTTATAATAATAGTAAAATATATTATTATTTATAAATAGACAAATTTTTACCATGTTTTGTAGTTATTGAGAGCTAATAATGGCTTTTGCAATCGCATTTCTCGTCAGAGTAATGAGGCAACTCGTATATCAATTAAAATAGAATAATTTTTTGATATGATATTTTAATTATTCTGATATTTCAATTGATGAATATGATGTGATAAAAATGTAGTGGGCACGAGGGCCAAATCAGTAAATTCGTGTATGGATTCCAATTTTGTCCGTACATGTATTTCAACGTATCCGAAGCCCTTGCGGCGAAAATTTCCACTCTTTCTTTTTTTCTTTCTCTCTCTCTCTCTCTCTCTCTCTCTCTCAAATTCCCATGTCGATCTTGCGTCCACGAATCTCGGGGTTCAAAAAGTATTCCCAACCCCGGCGAAAACCAAACAACACCCCCATCGTTTTCCTTAAAATAACCGAAACGCCACCCAAGACTCTTTGGGTCTTTACAAAGTAGGAAGTGACGAAAATACCCCTCTCTCCCTTTTTTTTTTTTTTTACTTTGTTCACTAAAAAGTTTGATTATTTTGGCCTGAAAACTGAAAATGAAATCTCAAATCTCACAGTTAAAGAAAGGGGAAAAAAAAAAAAAAAGTCTTTTCTTCTCTGGGTTTGTGTCACGGCTTTCAGGAATCTCTAAGACCCCAAAAAAAAACAAAGTGATGTGCTTTCTTCCGGCTTTTTGGTGAAAGATGATAAAAAACAAAACTGTGTCACTGCATTTACTACACGGCTCCTCCTCTTTGCACGTAATAAAATATATATATATATATATATATATATATTTTTTCCTTCCTATCCCAGCTCCCTTATCACCAAAATGTTATTTGGTCCCCAACCGAGGCATTGTTGTTCCTTTTTTTTTATTTTTTATTTTTTTATTTTCTTTATTGGGGAAAGCTTGAAACAGAGAATGAACTCATTGGATACTGAATGTTCGAAATAAATAGTGGTGTGCATTTTTTTTTCTCTTAATTTACTGTAATTTTAAACTTGAGTTATTGTAAAAATAGAGATCGAATCTTCTCATCTTCAAAATTAAAATATATATTTTTACTACTAAAAAAATAAATTTGTGTTACTTTATGAAAATATATTACTATTAATACGATACAGTTTTAAACAATGAATTACATGTCGGATTAACATTACTGTGTTATGAAAAATATGTTTGTCGGTGTAAAGTTACTGTGTTCAGAAGTAATTTTGATAAAAAAAAATAATAACGAATACAAAGGGATAATTATGAAATTTTAATTCTAAAAAATAATTTACACTTATTCAAAGGGATAATTTATGAATCATCTTTAATAGTAATATCGTTTACAATATTATTTTCAGATACACTTAAAGATAACAATAAAAAAATTCCCAAAAAAAAAAACTATTACAACAATAAAATATACAAAAAATTGTGATTTACCACATTTGTTAAAAATTTTTAAAGGAAAGAATTTTTAGTTTATGAATATATCTTTAAGATAATGTTTAGTCGTTAAGATAGAAATGAAATAGGTTGATTGAAAACTATGTTTAATTATTAAGGAATTTTAATGAGGGTAGGTCTATTGACACCCTCATTTTACTTTTCACATCCACTTTTTAAAAATATTTATCATATTAATTTTATAATAAAAATATTACTTGTTCCACCTCTTAATTTTTCTAAAAACTTTTATGTATACTTTTTTTTTCTCCTCCCATTAAAGTCTAAATCCGTATACAATTTTTTCCATACTTTTTTTTAAATGTTTTATTTTTTGTTATTTTTAATTTATTTCAAGATAATTTTTTTAAGAGAAGATTCTTTAATTTTGTTTGTTATTATTCCTATTTTTCAATAGTATTATAGTTTCATGTTATAACTAGTTTTTTGTTTTCTAAAAATAACAAGCAAATGGAAAATATGTAGCGTGATGTGGATATATAATCAAATATATTGATTTGATTAGTTATTCATTATAAATAATTGAGAGAAATTGTTAGGAATTCATGTGAATCATGAGTTTTTTTTTTAATTATCTAATAAAAGTATTAACCAAATTCATAATATTTTCAAACATACTTGTGGAATACTTAGCTTCATTAGTATATCATCTTCATTTTTATTGTCTAAGAAGAAGAATATAAATAATAAGTTCATAGATTTTCATCTCAACATATAAAGAGATGAAGAATTTTTATTGGATATCTAAAAGAAAAAAAAGAAAAAAAAATCTCATGAGAAAAAAATTTAAAAATAAAAATAAAACAAAACATATTAAAAAATTATATAGAGGTTTAGATTTAGTATGTGGAGAAAGAAAAAGATAAATAATTTAGTTATAAGGGTCTTTTGGGGAAACCTAAGAGGGGTGGAACGAATAATATTTTAATTCTAAAATCAATTTGTTGATGACGTTGAAAAATATATATAAAAAAAAAGTAAAATAAGGAGTGTCAATAGACCCATATATAATGACAATAAAAGTAGATGTGTAAAAGCAATTGTTAACCTGCTTTTCAAGTTGCTGGGCAGCAATTTTTTAAGAATATGAAAACAACCATTAAAAGCAATATCAAATACGTACTACATCAAAATCATATAAATTGAGCTGAATATGACAACTTAATGAAATTTAATAAATATTTGACTATTCATAACTGTACTTTAAAGAATGGTTTTTTTTTTTTCGTATTTATCATTAAATTATATATAAAAATATGTTATTCTATTTGGTTGAGGTTTGGGATGTCGTGGATCACGATTAAGGTAAAATCTTTATCCTATAGTTGAATTGGTGACATGATATGTTTTGAAGTATGCTGATCATAAATAGCATTTCTGAGTGTGGAGCATCAGCTGGACGGAATAGGCAAATCATGGGTGGCTTTGCTACTCACAATATTTTTTTGTCTTGAGAATTATAGTGACCCACCGAAAGTAATTACAACATGTCTTTTGATGAAATAAATTATTTAATACTAGCCAAATAATTGACTCTGCAAATATTCAAAAAGGAGTACTATTCAAATAAGTATATTCATAAATAATCTTCAGAACAACCCAAGTACCCAACCGGCTTTTTTGGGGAGCAAATTGCATGTGGTTGGATCCATGTTCCAAACCATAAAATTACAATATAATTTTTGTCTTTTTCTCTCAACTTCACTATTCATATAGTTTTATAACTTAAACTTTAAAAGTCAATATCTTTGTATAGATAAATATAAATGAAATAATTTTTTAAAAATTACATATAATTTTGAGACGAATGAAATAGGTTTTATATTGATATATTTTTTTTCCGAATGCATTTCAAGTTTTTATATTTTTTTTACTCCAGTAATTCAAATGTCTCAATTTTATTCTTCAATTAATGAACTCAAAAGGAGTACTTGGCTACGACTAAAGCCTCTCTAGTAGCAATAATGTGGTCTTGGTAGGTCACATAGCTTTTAAAAGATTTTTTTTGTTTTTTTTTTTTAGGGTTAAAAAGCTGGTTTTTAAAGTTTTTGAATTATCTATTAAAAAAGCTTATAGTTTTAAGAATTGTTACCTGTCAAAGCCTAAAGAAGCGGCTTCCGATAAAAACACTTCTTAATCTACTTCAAAACTTGTAATAGAGTTTAAGCTAGATAGTATAAATTTAGTTTTAATATTTTTACTACTTATTAGAAGAATTTAAAAATCATTTTGACTTCATTAGTTCTTATTTGATTCCAAGTACTTACTAAATATCATAGCTTTTATTTCTATTTTTCTATTGACTAAAAGTAAAAAGAAAAGCAATGCCAGACAAGTCCTTAGTCACTTTATTTTGTCCAACTTGGTCTATATCATTTTAAGCACTAATATTGTTAAGTTGTGTTTATAAGACATAGTGTGTACCTAGCTATGTTTATAATATTGTTAAGCACTTATATTGACATGATTACTTAAACCTCAACAGGCACATTTATCCTTAATAACCCTAAATGCACCAATATCCTCCCCTATAAAACTTCTATATCAGCCACGGATTAATAACAACGATATTAATAATAAATTTTCTTCTGTTGTCTATTTTATCAATAGAGCGTGTTTCTTAATATTAGATTTACGTCAAGATGAAAAAAAGTATATTAGATTGACAAAATATATGCTTAGACAGTATAAAACAGAACTTCACCATAGAGTTTTTTTTTTTTTTTTTTTTTGAATCTAATAAGAAATTCTCATAACAAGAACCTGCCCCAAGTTAGATGGAGAATTCTCTAGCAAGGTAAAAAGAAAAAGAAAAGAGAAAAAAAAATCCACACATCCGCATATTCATCAAATTCGGTTAAAACTATTGCATTTTTCTTAATATGATATTATTCTCACGTGATCTAATAATTCATAACTATTTCTTACTAAAAATTCGCAGGGAGAAAAAAGTAAATAGTAGATTTTACATAATAATTAAAGTAAATAGCAAGCTTTTAATATATTTGAAGTAACAAATAAGTTTATCATGTAAATGATTTATTTACATCAGATATAACAAGATATAACAAGTAAATGATTTATTTATGTATTGTGAATATCTCAATTTATCTAAGAAAATTATCATTTCATTCGTAAATTTTTCAATTTTCCTGTATTATATATTTCACACGGCAAAGGCCCAAGTAATTCATTGGGTCCAAACAGTTTGGGCCCAATTTCACTTCATCATATATGGGGCCCAAATGTTTGCTGACGTACAATGTGGCAGTAAAGCAGTAGCGTAATATTTGCTATGTGTGTATGTACAAACGAAGAAAATAGTTTTTTTTTTTTTTTTTTGGTTGCAAAATTTATTTCCTGAAGCAGTACAGGCCAGAAATGATGATTTTCATGCTTTGGACAGTTCAGATATCTGTCAATCACAAGAATCTGTCCATCAACTTTGAACCTTAAAAGTGCCAAAAAGTGGGACCCACCATTGAAGACCAATCGTTTTCTTACACGTTGCTCGAATAAACTGCAAGCCTACCTGCCGGGCCCGTGCCCTATCATTAAAATACGTCACGTAATTCGCTTCTGAATTTAACGCCAGAGGCAAATCATCATATGGACCACGGAGCATATTAATCGTACGCTGCACCGTATCCGAATTTAACCCTGTGAAAAAGAAAGTACGAAAAATTTGGTGCGGACAAGATACGCCCGATCTCACCGTCACCAAACCTTCTGACCGCCGTTGATCTATTGACTTTTTGACTTATGGGATCTTTCTCCTTTTTGCCCACGCCAAACCCGAGAACCTTTCACCAAGAGGGGTCAGAGAATTTTAGATTATGAGTTTGTTTGGAAATCAAGTTTAAATTTGATTTTTCAAGTTTAAGTTTTTATTTTTTTAAAAAAATTTATTTTTTCCTCAAAAATTTTTGTATTTTTTCAAAAAAATCAATAAAATTTATTATTTCAACTTCAAAAACTCAACTCAAATTCATTTATCAAACGACCCATATAACTGCAACAAAAGAAATGTGGAAATGAACCGAGATATTTTGTACGCTTTTTGTCTTCTAATGTGAAATAGACTTCAAGACAATTTGATGGTATTTTATATATATATATATATATATAATTTGATGGTACATTAAGCATCCATGGAGTGTAACATGCATAATTTTATAATAACCTTCTTAATCATCTTTGATGTGGACTATTTTTTGTGGTTAAAAAAAGTTCAAGTACTGTAATTGCATGCAATTTTATGAAAATTTCGTATTTAATTTCATCATAATATTTAAAGTTTGAATCCCTTTATTTTTAGAATTTAAAAAAAAACTCTAGTACTATTACGCAGTTGCTTTAGTTATAAGACACATTTACCTTTATCTGAATTGAAAGGAAATACTCATTACATGAATTGTATTTTTTGCCTTATTGCTTTTCAAGTGTCTGATTTATAATAGAAGTAATTATGCATCTCTCATTCTAAATTTTTTAACATGAATACTTACAGATCAGACTGTTAAAAAATTACTCCAATAATTAAAACAATAGGTTTGATGAGTAGGACAATGCAAAAATACAATTAATATTATAAGGTTTTTCAAATAAGAACGGTAAAGAATAGTATTTCATTGTGAAAATTAATGGGCGTATTACACATAGGATGGTGTAACACGTGTTCTTTTTTTTTTTTTTTTTAAGATACGTCCAAATTCAATACATGATAGCTTCAATTAGTGACCTTATCCGATCAATAGATTGTATAACATTAGACTCATGATGTTTTGTGTAAAAATTGGGAACATCATTGAAATAGAATTGGGTTAGACCCTTTTTCTGTATGTCGAACTATGAGTTTTAAATGATGGAAATGAATAGTGAAATTGTAACAATAGTCTTTTGTTTTAAATATTTTTTTCATGAGAAAAAAATTCCGTACAAGGTTAAAAAGGGTGCTCATGTTACTCTTTTTAATTACCTTATTGCTGGTTTGCCGGTACCTATGCATTTTGGAAGTCAAGTAGACAAAAAAGAGAAGGTTTATGAACGAGAAAGAGATGGATTACAAATTAAGCTATATATAAATATAAATATATATATATATATATGGAAGTGGTCTATAACAAGTTTCCCTTTACGTGCAATTCTGGCTTGGTATAATAATGTGCTTAATTCTCAATTTCATATAATTCTTTTTCAACCTCACCGTCCTTAATCCAGTTGTAGAAATGTCCAAACTGATCCAAAGTCCCAATCCACTGTGTCCAGCACTAGGCAGTAGACTTGAGAGGAGACGACCGATCACATCAACATCCATCCCAACGCATGCTCTCTATCTGTAATGACCCACACAGTTGATGGTCTAGCCAATGAAATTTCGCCACGTTCTCATCTCCTATATTAACTGGCTGAATTTCCTTCTCCATAGCCCAGTGGCTGCTTCCAAGTTGGTTCAAACTTTAAACAAGATTTTGACTTCAAAAATGGCGAATTGCATACTCAAGCTCTGATCATTTGGTATTATATCGTGATTTCCGCTTCATATTTATGTATCTTGATAAATATATATTTACACAAATTAACATATTTAAATTGTTCGCTTTAATTTTAATTTATTTAGTTTTCCTTTATTAACAGTAATATTTGAATGAATTATGAGAAGAGAGAATCAACGCTTTCATGTTTTATCCGTGTAGTTCTTCAATTATATATATATATATATATATATATTCACCTTTTCTAATATATTCAAGGGAGGCTAAACTTGGAGCCACAAGTCAACCAAGCCTCGATCGTCAAGGTATGCATATAACCAGAACCCTTTTCTTCATTATATATCTTCATTTTTTCGTCATACGTATATATATATATATACACACATACACACATACACACACACACACACATATATAACAAAAGACAAAAGAAGAGAGAATTGCATATATATATATATATATATATATTGTTTTTAATTCTGGAAATCAATTTACACGATCAGCCGCACGTCCTGGGTTGAAATATTTTCCACTATGTGTAGATTGCTGCAGGTTCAATGCATATATATAACATGTAGAAAATTAAATTGGATTGGAATTTATAAATAAAGTTATTGGATCAGAAGCAACCAATCGGCATGAAATTATGTGCAATCATTAAGAATAATTAGAATCAGCTTGAACGAGAAAAATGGGCAAACTTTGTTTTAATATATTATATCTAGTTTTATATATTTATATAATTATTTCCCGATCTTGACTTTTCAACAAATAAGAAAATAGTATATCTATATATATACATTCCTAAGTGGTAGACGTGATTATATACAAGTGGTGGTCTGTCACAAATTCCCTTTACATGGAATTCCAGCTTTGATTTATACCCCAAATGCATAATGCATATATATTTTTCTTTGAAATCTAGTCGCTTGTAGTCACCTTTTTTTTTTTTTTTTAATAAATTAATTACAGTAAAAGAGAATATTTTCAACCATTGAACTTGTGAATATTTGAAATCTAGTGTGTTGTAAAAAACGACATTTTGTTGTAACATTTGTTGTCGTGAATTAAAAAACTTGATCTACACATTTTATCAAGACATTAGGAGAGAAAAAAAACTTGTTCTGACATGAATTTAATTAGGGCACACCCTATGGCTAGGCCCCGTAGCCAATGGGACATTGCCATTTCCTCAACAAGTTCAATTTTAAACAAAGTACTTATCAAGGCCAAAATACAAAAACTACAAAAATACAAAATATACAAAAAAAAAAAAAAAAAAGGAAAGTGAACACGTGGAAACTCTCCATTGGTAAGCGATTTTCTTTGCAATAAATAACGGAATGTAGGCTTGACGTACGTTTGATGAGCACGTTTAAGCCCTCTTACACACACATGGACACAAAAAGAGTTGTCCCCATTTAAAACCTGGTAAAAGTCTGTTCTTTTCCTTTCATTCATACTGGTGAAGAGCTTCAATGTTATAAAAACAGGGAGAACAGAAAGGAGTACTTGGAAGCCTGTCAACGGTTTTCGGAAAAATCGCAACGATGAAGAAGAGAGATTCGGCAGTGATAGTTATCAGTTTGGCATTTTTGTTGCCTTTCTTCGTTTTTCAGATCAAATTCTTCTCAAATTCGAGGTTGAATGTAAACATCACTGATCATTCAACCAAGTCTCATCAAGGTATGTATATGTAATTAGCAGTGTAAATCATGATAACATGTACCATCTGTGTATGTGTATACATACATACATATATATATCTATATCTATATATGTATGCGTATATATATACATGTTATATATCAGTAATCACTTCTACATGATGTTCCAACCTTATGTTTCACTTGGTCTTAACGCTCATTGGCACAAAGCTCTTGAGAGCAAAAATAAATAAAGATAAAAGAAAAGAAGAAAACTTTCCGTTTTTATTTCTCTGTTTAATTTTAATTGTTTGTATAATCCCATGGTTCAATCGGTGAATGAAATACAGATGATAATAGGATTGCAAAGAAGTTATTAATGGAGAATAAATCAACGCTCCTTATGTTTATTTGAAAAAAAAAAATATTTGATAGGCTTGGTAATGGCTGAAAATTTTTGAATAATTGTCATAATAGTGGCACAAAAAATAAATAAAAGATCTTTTTTTAGCCGGATGAGAAGTTTTAAAAATTCAAGAGACATACATATGTTTTCCTTTTCGTTGAATTTTTACGAATCAACTAACAAAAAAAAAAAAAAAAGAATATATACATACATAAATGTAATATTTGCACAATTTTCTCTACATCCAGGTAATTATATCTGGAAGTCAATTTTATTTTTGCTGACCCTCTAAATCATTTTCTTTAATTTTTGTCTTTTAATATTGAGGAAGAACTTATATTCGTTATTTTATGAATGCCCTCAAATGCAAATGGTAGTTTCATTTCTTACTTAAGAAGCTATTTTGACAATAATTAGGCACAAGTATTAGCCACCATAACACGTATCTTAGATCCAATTATTCTTAAATGTCGTTTTCACATAAATTGACATTTATTACATAAGACATTAATTTGGACCGGAATCTAAGCCTTCACGACTACGATATTTGAATAAAATATGAAATCCGTTTTTGCTTTTTTTTTTTTTAATAATTTCTTTTGGATTAATACTTTTGTATTATTTAATTTAATTTAATTTAATAGTCAATTTGAAGTTCAAACTTTTCAACGTAAATTATTTACTTATTTATTTATGTGCCTTTTTCTAATTGTCACATAAATGCAAAACATTTGGCAGGAACGACAATCAACAGGCGGGACCCACAACATGATCAAAGAATCGTGTGCGACCGGACCCATGGTTCTTACGACATCTGCAAGATCGACGGTCCAACGGTGTTGGACCCCACCACCTCCACATTCTTCCTAACAGGCCCAACCGGCCCACCGTTGGTGGAGAAGATCCGGCCCTATCCACGAAAGCAGGAGAACTCCGTGATGTCCCGAATCGAAGAAGTGAATCTTGTCTCGGGCCCAATAGGCCCAACTTGTCAAGTCCAACACAAGGCCCCAGCGCTGGTATTCACTGCGGGAGGGTACACCGGAAACTTCTTCCACGATTTCAACGATGGGCTCATCCAGCTCTACATCACAATCAATACCTTTTTCAACGACCATCAAGATGATGTCATCCTCGTAATCTCCAAATCTCGAGATTGGTGGGTCCACAAGTACTCAAACCTTCTACAGAGCTTTAGTAAACACCCAATTATAAACCTCGACAACGACACTGTTTCGCATTGTTTTCCATTTGCTAGATTAGGCCTCATCTCCCATGGATTTATGACCATAAACCCCAAATTGATCCCAAATCGCAAAACCCTAATTCAATTCCGAGCTTTCCTCGATAAATCCTACCATCAAAAATCAATCCCCCACAAATCTAATGGCTCCAAACCCAAACCATCTCAAACTCGGCCTCGACTCGTTCTGGTGAGTCGAACTGGTGATGTTGGGCGAGTATTGCTAAACCAAGAAGAGATAAAGGGGGAGGCAGAGAAGTTGGGATTCGATGTGGTCGTATTTGAGCCATCACCGAGGATATCTTTGGGATCAGCGTACGATCTAATTAACTCGAGCCACACGATGATTGGGATCCATGGGGCAGCATTAACGCACTCGTTGTTTATGAGACCGGGGTCGGTGTTTATTCAGTGGTGCCACTGGGCGTGGGTTGGTTGGCTGAGGTGTGCTTCGGGAAAGCGGCTAGAGAGATGGGGTTAGAGTATGCGGAGTATAGGATTATTGCCGAGGAGAGTAGTTTGGCGGAGAAGTATGGGAGGGATGAAATGGTAATTAGAGATCCAGTGGGATTTAGAGGGAAGAGTTGGTCCAAAAATGTTATGGATGTGTACTTAAAGGATCAAAATGTAGATTGGATTTGGATCGGTTTAGAGGTACTTGAAACAAGCTTATAGAAAATCAAGGAAGTTTATGGAGAGGGAAGAGTAGATTAGTAAATATAGAATAGATCAATGGATTTTTTTGTAAATTTATGGAATTTGATTATATCAATTATGGAATCAAACAAGAAGTAAATTACAGTTTTCAAAAAATAATTGAATTATCATTTATGTTTAGTAAATTTACAATTTATCATTATAAATTTACTTGATAATTTGTAAGTTTATTATTTATTTCAAATATTTTTAAAATCTTACTATTTGTTTTAATTATTTTCGTAAAAATGCTAGTTATAATTTTCCAATTAAAATGATGAATATAGGTTTGAGAACATAGATATATATATATATATATATATATTAATTTGATCAAAGTATAATAGTAGAAACCATCGTAAAATCGTGATTGTACCATTTAATTAATTAATTCTACATTCATTCCTAACATTGAGGTTTAGAGTTTATATTTTTTCTTCTTCTCCAACTTTATTGTAAAAAAGAATACGTAATAGATGATTTTCCACGAATCTTCATTTTTACGAACCAAGAGAAATTTATAAAATCTCTATCTCAAAGTAACAAACTCAATCGCTAAAAATCAGTGACTAAGTTAACGATTATATAAATAAGAGTACATTGCATATAAGTAAATAAATAAACCATATAATAACCAACAAATTGCTTTCTCTTTTAGATTGAGAGTATATAGTATGTAACCAGGCTTGTTTGGTTGCCAGTGAGTTTGACAAAGAAAGTCCTTTAATTTCGTACCAATATTCCGTACCAATAAGTGGAAACAAATATTAGCATTTATTTTAGACGATTTTATACCATTTCCAAGTTTTTTATTTTTTATTTTTATTTTATTTTTTATGAGCATAAATTGGACCTTGACAGAAGTATTCCCAACACATAATTCAGTGCATCTTCAGAGTATTTGTGAGCAACCATTTCATCTACTCATGGTGCAGGGCCATCCCACAAATTTCTGTAAGTCAACTATTCTTCATCTTTACATTTCGATTCTCTCTCTTTTAATTTATCTTTCATAAAATTCTTCACTCTTTCCTTATCCCTTGCATATATTGATGTTTTGTTTTAATTCTATTATGTATTAACAATTTCATATTACCTCATAATCATAGGATAATATTTAGCTTCTTCTTCCTTTTTTTTTTTTTTTTTAATAAATATTTTCCTCTCGTCTAATCAAGTTCTATTCGTAAATTTTCTCCAAAAATATGTATATATATTTACTTATTTTTTTCCTTTTGTAAGTTTTACTTGGATTCGTTTACTTTTTTTTTTAAATATTTATTTAAATAATATTAAAAAATATTATTGATATTCAACACCACATATTAATACAAACGGGTTCATCTTTCTATTAGCTATGTTAATGTATCCAAACATTTTTATTTTCTTTTCTCGATTTACTTTTTTTTTTTTCTTATCTCGACTTTTTGCAGGTAAATTATAATCAAAATTTTTCAATAACTCAACTGCTTTTGCAGCCGTTTAACAAGAGAAAAAGTTGTAGGGCTTGAAGCATGCAAGTGATAATAAAGAGAAGAAGGTCCATGGCAATATGTCTTGGATTATTTCTATCCATCTTCATATTCCTCAACTCCGTTCTCTTCTCACATCATAAATATTCCACAACTTTCCTAGGTAAATGTTTTATAGAGACTCTCTCGTACATAATTTTCCTTGAATATCTGGTATTGATATCTGAATGAATCTGAAGACTTATAAAAAAATCTTTTATAGAAACTCTCTCGTCCATAGTTTTCCTTTGAATATCTTGTATTGGTATCTAGATGAATCTAAAAACTCAAGATTTTTTTTGTTTTCTATTTTCGCAGTTAGCATATGATAATCTGTTTTTAATCATCACGTCTATATTATGATAGTTTCACATAGCTTTTTATTTTAAAAGATAACATGCATTGTCGATAAAATAGATAGAAAATTTTGCTTCTTTTATTTCTCTGTCTCTCTCTTCTCTTTTCCGAAAAAGTTTTGGAGCTTCTAATGATTTGAGCCAGTTGTTCTACAGCAGTAAAACGGTGGAAAATGCAATTGGATGTTGCATTTTTACCTTTTAGAGGAACGCCTGTCGGGCAAATCACATGCGACCGTTCTCATAGAAATTATGATCTGTGCTCGATCAACGGCCCCACTTTATTAGACCCAAGAGCCGCCACTCTGTTTGCATTGGACCCCACCAACTCGAACCCACCAACCACATCGTTGAAAATCCGTCCTTACCCCAGAAAAGCGGACAAAGATGCTATGTCTAGTGTCCAAGAGGTTAACCTCACCTCATTTCCACCCAAATTTAGCTGCGGAGTCACACACTATAGTCCAGCCATAGTATTCAGTGCAGGCGGGTACACAGGAAACTTCTTCCATGACTTCGGTGATGGCTTTGTTCCCCTCTTCATCACCGTTTCTTCTTTATTTTCGAATCAAGATATAATCCTTGTGATCTCTGATGTCAGAGGCTGGTGGCCCCAAAAATATGTTGAACTATTATCTCACATTAGCAACCATCCGATCATCGACCTCAACAAAGAGAACACCGTCCATTGCTTCCCATCATCGATCGTAGGGCTCATAACTCACGGGACAATGAAGGTGGACCCTAATTTGCTACAGCAGCCGAAAACCCTACTTTCTTTCCACACATTCCTGGAAAACGCATACAGCCGAGAAATCACCCAATCGACCAACCGCATAGAAAATGCTAAGCCACGGATGATACTGATAAGTCGTAAAGGAAATGTCGGTCGAATCATCTTAAACGAAAAAGAAGTGGTCAAAGCAGCTGAAAAAGTCGGATTCGATGTGGTTGTCTTCGACCCAATAAAGAATTATTCTCTTAGTAATGCGTTTAAGCTGATTGAGGCGAGCCACGCAATGTTGGGGGTACATGGTGCAGGGCTAACACATTTTTTGTTCCTTAGGCCGGGCTCGGTGTTGATGCAAGTGGTGCCATTAGCAATGGAAGGAGCTTCGAGATCATGTTTTGAGAGCCCTGGAAAGGATTTGGGATTAAAGTACATAGAGTACAAGATTGAAGCAAAAGAAAGTAGCTTACTAGAGATATATGGGAATAGTAGTTTGGTGATTAGAGATCCACAGGCTGTTGTTGGGGGTAAGTGGAAAAACATGCATTTGTACCTTAAGAACCAAAATGTGAAAATAGATTTGAGTAGGTTTCGGAGCTATTTGAGAGACGCTTATGAAATGGCCAAGAGATTTATGGACATTGAAGGTTAGCAGGTTTAGATTCTTGCCATCTGACAAATGTGTTTTTGGTTTTGGTTTTTTTTGTTTTGTTTTGTTTTGTTTTGTTTCTTTCTTTTCTTCTCCAAGTGTCTTGTGGGCCAGGATTTTTAAAGGGAAATTGCAGCAAGCATGTTATTTTTAAAAGATACGCATATTTTAAAAAATATACGAATTAAATAATATATTTATGATAAATTTTTTATTATTTATTTACCGTAAATTTTCTACAGGGTGAAAGATTTGTTTATTGAGTTTACCGTAAATGATATCAAACGACATTGTTGTCTCCGTCTTCTTGTGAACAATATTTATTTTCATGTCGTTTTGACTTGATGGCACCTAAATTCCTGTGATTAGTTATAGTTTCACTCTACAATTTTCACGGGCGCCTCCAAGATCAAGGATTTTTTTTTTTGTTTATAACACTAAAAAAAAAAAAATTAAGAAGTCATGATTATTATAATTTTTTTGAAAGTAAGAAGTCATGATTATGATAGAGCATTACTGCATTTTATAAGTATTTGCTATACACAAATATAATATTTATTGACACGGTAACATAAAATGCACATAATGACAGCCGGTGTTACTTATATAGTATATTTTTTTTTCTCAAACCGTAATAAAAAATTAATAGTTTCTTTTTGAGTTATTTCAATCCAATAAGCTTGAAAATACAGATCTACCTCAATTAAGAGTAATTGACTTAAATAGTCTATGAACTCTTTTAAAGGCAGCAATTTGGTCCTTTTTTTTTTTTTTTTTTTTTTAATCGAGATGACCCTAAACTTCTATTTTCTTGACCGTTTTAGTCCTTTTTGTCAAACTCTATTAAATTTCTAATGGAATCTTACTCAAATGATTATTTTTATAGTAAAATAACTAAAATATCCTTTAATCTCCCAAAAATCCATCTCTCTCCCCCTTGATCTCTCTCTTTGGTCCCCACCACTCCCCTAGTGATTGGGTTCCCCCCCCTCCCCCCATGATTTCCGATCGGGTTTGGCAACCCCCCCCCCCCCCCCCCAAAAAAAAGTGCTGATCGGGATGCCGCCCCCTACAAAACCCCAAGTTCTGATCGGGTTCGTCACCCCCTCCAACATGGAGTTTCTAGGTGCGCCTTCCCTCTGGCACGGAGTTTCTGGGTTTTGTCCCCCCTCCCATGAGTTCAGATCTCGGTTTGGCGCCCCCTCGGCACTCAAGTTCCGATCTGCCTCCCTCCTCCCCTCGGCGCCGACGAGCTCAGACCCCTCCCACCCCAACGAAGAATGAACTACCCCAGGGGAAATTACATATTTGACCTTCAAAAGGCACAAAATGTGCTTCTCACGTGATCAATCCATTAGTTCTTTTTTTTTTTTTTTTTTTTTTTTTACGAAAATGACTGAAATGACCAAGAAATAGAATATTAGGGTTATCTCGGATTAAAAAAAAAATAGCGACCAAACCGTTACCTTTTAAAGAGTTCATGAACTATGTAAGTCAATTAATTCGTCAAATTTTTAAGACCTTAGGTATTTTAATTATGCTTGTATGACCTTAAGATTAAGAAATACCAAAAATAAAAAATAAAAAATAAAAAAAAGCAAGAAAGTGGAAAACAAAGAAAGAAGGTGGTAAGGAGATGAGAGGACTTTCACTCTCTAATCCCGTTAAGAAAATTAAACAACAAGGTATACAAGATAGATAATCCGAAATCATTTCATGGAAAGTATATATACAAAAAAAAATTAATCACTTCATGAAAAATATATAGACAAAATAAAAGTTAGATTATTTACATAAATATCCAAATTGGAGGTATTAATTTAAAATATCTCCATTTTTTTATTTACATAAATGTCTAAAATAGTAATTATAAAGATAATTTTACTCTTCATAAATAATAAAAAATTAACAAATAAAGAAATGATGAAAAGGAAAAAAAAAAAAGGAATATAAGATGTTTACCAAATAGAACTACAATTGATTTAATTAAATTGTAAAAAGAGTTGATAAAAAGGAAAATTTTGAAAGACATGTTATGTAAATAAATAAATAAATATATATATGCCGATAAAGACACGGTATGTAAACATTCTCTGCATATATATATATATATATATATGTATATATGCCGATAAAGAATAAAGACACGTTAGAAAGGAATGAATAGGATTGACAAGTTCATAGACTGAACAAAAATTGGAAAACAAGTGGAATTTTGACATTTTTGTTCATTGAACTTGTAATGCATTCAAAATTTTGTACTTTAAAAATTTATTTCTTGAATTTGATAACATGTTGCAGAGGGTACCGTCAATTGATATAGCAGTCGATGTCATTTTATCTAGCCTTCCGACGCGCTAATATTTTATTGTCTCTTGCAAATTTTAATAGCATTTTTCAATTGGAAAGCTATTTTTCACTACTGATAATGGATGGTTCATAAATGATGTTTTTACCCTTTCATTAAATTTTCAGTTTTTTTAATTTATTAATGTGAGCTTTTTCCTATTGTATGGTGTAAATTTTTAACGTGTTTATAAATGAAACTATTAAAAAATTAATTTTTTTAGTTAAAAAATAATTTAATTAAAAATTAATTTGACTGTACCTTCACTAAAAAAAATAATTTTTTAAAGAATTACATATACAATCTAATGATAATCAACATATGACTTCATTAAGATATAAAATTCCAATTTTATCGTATCCATAGTTCAAAAGAAAAAAAGAAAGTTTTCTGCCATAAAAGTTTGCTTAAAATTAATATATTACACTTTAAAAAAAATTAATACATTGCACAATATTTCAATAAATTAAAAATTCATATGCTAAAATAAAAAAAAATTAAGAAGCAAATATGCCAAGAAGATTCTATATTTGCATTTTTTTTTTGGGTGAATATATTTGTATTTTAAAATACCATATTAAACCTATAATCTATATATTAAAATTCCAAAAGCTCTTTCTCCATCTTCATCCATGCATCTCTTCCATCTGTCACGCTTAAACATTTTTTAAAACAAATATTCTCGATTATCATCTTAATTAAATTTTTTTTTGATATATAAAATTTTTTTAATTTTATTATACAAAAACAGGGTAGTGGAGAGATGTGCTCCCCGCAAGTTTTCTCTTTAACATTCTGAATGGATGTTTTCCTCTCTATTTTATATTTTTCATGTGAGTGATTATTATATTATCATCACGTGATAATCAAATCAACGTCAATTTGTTTTTGGTCTGTATATATTCCTAGTACAAGAAAAGTTTGCAAATTGTAAAGTAAGAATGAATTAAGGGGTTCTTATTCCCACCGGAGAGCAAATTCTCCATTTCCCCCAAAAAAAAAAAAAAAAAAAAAAAGAAAAAAAAAAAAAAAACTCCAGCCCAGAAAAAATGGAGGCTAAGCTGTTGAAAGCTTCAACGCCTTTCACTTTATCCCGGAAAACTCCAAAATCTTCAAGACCCACTTCTCCTTTCGTCTCCCAGATCGCCCTCAAACCTTCCCACCACCTTTTTCGATCAAATGTCAGCCCAAAAAAGTCTCGCCCTTTTCAAACTGCTGTTTCTTCTTCTTCTTCTTCTCTGCCTATCAGGTAACAAGGCTTTTGCTGCTGTGTGTATTATTCTTCCATTTTTGTTTGTTTGAAAATGAGTCAAATTGAATTTTACTGTGCTTATTTGATAAAGATCAGTGAGCTTAAGAACAAAATTTTGATGTCTTTTTATATTTATTTATTTATAAATAATAACAAAGGCTAGATTTGCCGGTGAAAACTGACCACGGATGAGAATGGTTTATGTGGGTTTTTCAAATTGTTAATTTGATTACGTCTGGCTTTGCTTTTTTCTTGATGTAGATTTTCGGGGAAGAAAAGGGTAGATGAGAGTGAAAGCTTAACTCTAGACAGCATAAGACATTCTTTGATTCGACAAGAGGATAGCATTATATTTAGCCTTTTGGAGAGGGCTCAATATTGTTACAATGCTGACGCCTATGACTCGGATGCTTTCTCCATTGACGGGTTTCGAGGATCGTTGGTTGAGTTCATGGTCATGGAAACTGAAAAACTCCATGCCCAGGTAAGGGATTGGACTCGATATTTACTTCAATCATGCCTCTAAGTCCTAACGTTATGAAAGGCAGTAATTCATGATTTGAGAAGTGAAACTTGATTTTTTCAATGGATTCTCTGTCTTAGCCAGGTGGGGAGGTATAAGAGTCCCGATGAGCATCCTTTCTTTCCAGCATTCTTGCCTGAGCCAATGCTTCCACCTTTGCGTTACCCGCAGGTATTTTTCTAGTTTGTTATGCTTTTATTTTTGTGAATTGAATAGTCTGTTGCTCTTTTCAAACAAGATAAAGATGTTATGAATTTGGTTATCAACAAAAATGTTGATGTACCTCATCCTAAATTGATGCGAACTTGATGGAGTTTTAAGTTTTGTTAATAGAGATGAACAGAGGGCAAAGTCCTGTTGTGTTCAGTTCTCGTATTTGATCTCGGAACACTTTTCGGTCATCTTGAGAGTCTAGAAATACCTATACGTTGAACTTTTGCCATATATCACGCAAACAACAATGCACAGCACACATTTAATTGTTGTCGGACAGAAATACCAACCCTTAACTCAATGACTAGCTTGTTCATCTTGGAGGTTGTGAAAGTTTTCAATTTTTTCTGTTTTTGGTTTGTCATGGACTCATGGTAACGGTTACCAATCATCAAGTTGAGTTTATTACATAAAACCGATGTGGGAATTTTAGCTTGAGTTTTAGCGATGATGAGATTGAGACATTGCTTATATCATATTGTTATAAAATTTTAGCTAATGGTTATCAACATTATACAGGAGAAGAAAATATTCTGTAGCTACTTTTGATCGAAAATGATTGGTCCCCCATCCTCAGTCCGTGTTTATTGGGAGATTTGTTGCAAAGTTGTTTACGCGCTGATGCGTTTTTGTTTAACTAGGTTCTGCATCCTTGTGCTGATTCAATTAACATAAACAACAAAGTTTGGAATATGTATTTTAGAGACCTTCTTCCCAGATTAGTTAAAGCAGGAGACGATGGTAACTGTGGATCTGCTGCTGTTTGTGACACCGTATGTTTGCAGGTATTTCACTTAAGTTTACGAAGATTCTTCTGCTATTTTCCAGTAAACTCTTCACTGGTTTCTATAGAGACATTTGAAGCAATCATTATCACAGTCCTCAACATACTTCGTTTTTGGTGCTATTATCTGTATTTAGTATTGAATCTTTCTTCCTGAATTCATCTGGTGGTGGTATTCCTTTGTAAACTCCTCAATGGCTTTCCATAGTCTCTGCTGCGTTATGGCCTTTACACTTTGTGTTTTGGTAATACTTGTTTAAACTAAGCAGCAAAATTTCGACACTATTACACAATTCATCATCTTCATTCTTCTTCGACTTCTCATCAATGTGCTTCTATTCCTCCTCAATTAACTCATTAATGAACTTTGTTGGATGTTTATCAGATGCTCTCGAAGAGAATCCACTATGGTAAATTTGTTGCGGAGGCCAAATTCCGAGATTCACCTGCTGAATATGAGGCTGCTATTAGAGCTCAAGTAAAGTTCTCCCCATATGCCTCATATTATCTATTGTTTTGGGTTTCTCATGCATGACAATTAACTTTGGCACATTCTAATCGTGTTTTCCTACATTGGGATTGTGGTTCTTGCAGGACAAAGCTCAATTGATGGAGTTTCTGACATATGAAACCGTGGAATTAGCCATCAAAAAGAGAGTAGAAATGAAGACTAGAACATTTGGCCAGGAGGTTAAGATCAACAAAGAGGATGACGCAGTAAATCCAGTTTACAAAATCAAGCCGCTCTTGGTTGCGGCTCTCTACGGGGATTGGATCATGCCTCTCACAAAGGAGGTTCAAGTTGAATACCTGTTGAGAAGATTAGATTAAAACAAAAAATGCACCGCAATTGATCTAATTGATTTGTGCATTTAGCTCTGATGTCCCACAAACTTTTAATCTTGATAATTACCCCAGAACTTGCTAAGTTATTGTAATGTACCCTTATGAAGTAATTTGCTCCATACATGAGATTATCGGAATACCAGATACAACACTTTAAAAGAGAGAGAGAACTAAAAATTCAAAGGCTCTTTTTCCTTTTGTTGGTTAATAAATTTAATTAATTGGCACTTAATGCAAGAGGATTAAACATGGCTTATGGGGACATTGAAGGGAAGGGATTGGTACAAAGAGGTGGCTCCTCCTTGTAGCAACAAAATATGAAAAAAGAGGGGGTGTGTCGTTTTCAATGTTTTTGACCTACAAACTACGCAACCTTGACCCCACCATGTGCCTTTCCAGTGAAGATAGCCAGCTTTTTTCCTCTTTCTTTTCTTTTATTTTTTATTTTTCTCTTAGGCTTCTAATCGTCACTCATCAACCGAAAATTCCAAGGGTTAAAAGACAAAACAGAAACAAGTAAAGTGCTACAAGTTTCTCTACAACGTATGTGAATCGTGAAGAAGAAGAAGTTAATTTGCTTTTCATTCAAGGAAAATTTGATAAAAAAGAATTGAACCATACATTTTTCCCCACAAAGGGATTTTGGAATTCCTTCCAAGTGAAGATATTATGCACTTTCTAATGCAATGTAATAAAAAAGAACAGAGATTTTTTATGATAAAATATCTTATTTTGTAGTATCGGTAGTTGTTAGATTAATTTTTTTATATCATTATTTTATTATTAGAATATTTTGTATAGTATGCTGTAAGTTTTTAACGTGAACACAGACTGTTAAAAAATTTCTTCATGAAAAATTCCTGACTAATAGAATGTTTTATACTATTGTATCAAATTCTATATTTTTTTTTACTTTTTTTTTTTCCTTATGTTTGGTTCGTCAGTTAGAGATGAAATTTTTAAATTAAAATTAATTGATTGTTCAAAAATTAATTATAAATTTTATTAATAATTAAAAAAAGATAAAAATTAAGATAAAAAAATATAATTTAATTAAAATTAAACTTAAATACTAAATAAAATTTTTTTAAAAAATAACACTAACGGTAGAGCATCTTACCTATAAAGCTCTTAAAAAAGCTATCGAGAAAACACCTTTAAATACCTGCAAACATATTTTTTTCAAAACCCTACCAAATATGTATATATATATATATATATTTTGATAGCATGTTTTCCACAGCAAATGCGTGCCAGGCAGCACTTTTGCAAGAACAGCAAGGCCGTTTTTAATTGTATTTTGATTTGTGAGACCCAATGAGCTCCATTTTTCACGTTACAGAAGTATGTTTGTCTCT
Organism: Ficus hispida; assembly: GCA_025413025.1. Taxonomy (NCBI): domain Eukaryota; kingdom Viridiplantae; phylum Streptophyta; class Magnoliopsida; order Rosales; family Moraceae; genus Ficus; species Ficus hispida. The sequence continues at coordinate 5,585,600 of CM046371.1, read as the reverse complement.
TTGTGCCCTTTCCAGACTTCCTTTACTCCTTAAACCACTTTGTACTCCTACATTACTCAAACCACTCTCTCTCTCTCTCTCTACTTGCAATTCACAACTCACAAACAAAAGGGAAACTCACTCACATTGAAGAGAGAAGAGAGAAGAGAGAAGAGAGAAGAGAGAAGAGAGAGAAAATGGAGAAGGCTCTTACTAAAGTGAGTAGCTTAAAAGTTGGGAGCTTATGGATTTCAAAGAAAGCAAAGAGGAGTTCTCTAACATCTCTGACGACCTCACTGTGAGTATGAGAATATATATATATATATATATATATATATCTATATTTTTTGTAATTGTGTACCATATTTCACTTGGGTATTTTTGTCTTTGCTTCCTTTTTGATATTTTTGTTGCTCCCTTTGCTTTTCCTTTGTCCTGGTTTATATATTTTGCTCTAGATTTAATGTGGGTTTTTTCATTTTTTGTCAAGATTCCCTGTAAGTATTGCTCTTTTGGTTTGAAATTACCAGTAGAGTGTGAGATCTTTGAGTTTTCCTGTAAGAAAATGTGAACTGTACGATGGTTTTTGTAAAAAAAAAAAAGAAAAAAAAAAAGCAGATGAGGGGTTTGTGGATTCTTGGTTCAAGTAATATGTTTAATTTAAAAGTTGTCTTGTGATGGGATGGTTCTAAAATGTCTTAAAATGAAAGTGACATTTGAGCTCCGGTACTTCTCCATCTGGGAAATTAACGAATAAATTTTTCAGCATCTGATGAGGAATTTTATGTTTTTATGTTTTAAAGATAAGTAATTGAGAAAAAGGAATTCCTTTTAGTGACATCAAGATGAGAATTTGCATTATTTTCTCGGATAAGAAGTACATCTTGTTAACCATTTTAGTGGAGGTGGCTCTTTGATTTGTTAGAATTTAAGCCCAATTGACGTGATTTATGTGCAAAAGAGAAGCTTGAAACTTTAATCAGGACGCGGGTAGAATGCTTAATACATTTCAACTTTAGACTTTAAGCGTCTAAAAATTCGAATTTCTGTCAAAAAAATTGCAACTCGATTTGAAGAGACTGACTAAATAGAACACAGAAGATCTATTTCCTCTTCCCATTGGTAATCCGGTCGGTGTTAAGAGTGTGTCAATCTGGGAATATAGTAACCATGCTTACTCATGATTATCTTTTTCAAGTCTTTCATGAGGCTCCTCCTTAGTTTTGACCCTTTTTTTTTTTTTTACCAGACTTTCTCAAATACTGTGGAGGAGAAGGCAAAATGGATTTTCAACAAACTAAAAGGTGTGAATCTATGATTTCCTGATTCATTTTTTTCCCCATGTGATTGTTTTCCCCATTTATACAATCTCCTAAAGAAGTCAATGGTTGAGAAAGCTTGGATTCGTCATACGAGAAATTCACTTCCACCATCACTTTTTCCTTGCAGGAATGCCGGCGAAAACCTTGCCAGATCTCCTCCGAGAGTACAACTTACCGCCAGGTCTGTTTCCGCAGAACATAACCTGTTTTGAGTTTGACGAGACGAAGGCCAAACTCATTGTGTATCTGCCCTCCGCATGCGAGGTCAGCTTCAAGGATTCGTCGGTCATAAGGTATGCAAACCGAGTGAAAGCAATTCTGCTGAGGGGAAAGCTTACCGGAATCGAGGGAATGAAGACTAAGGTCCTAGTTTGGGTTAAGGTAACTTGTGTAGCGGTGGAAAGTTCCAAGTCTGATAAAGTCTGGTTCACGGCAGGGGCAGGCGTCAAGAAGTCGAGGCCTAAGGATGCTTATCTAGCTCCAAAAGTTGCTGCTAGAGTAGAAGAATTCTGAGTCAAAAATTAGCGTTTTGTTTAGGCATTCTTGTTATCATCATTGAAGATGACCTTAGTTATAATGGCTTCTTATTATGTAGGCACAGCTAGTCCTTTGATGGCCCTTGTGTTTTTTGGTAAATGCACTACCTGTGGAGTTTTGTTTTTGAACCGTTAAATCTGTATTGAAAGTTGCCTGTTATTACGTTGATTTTGATCGAATTCAACAGTCCCTTATAAGTTACACACATGATCTCTTTCGCAACTAAACTTGTTAGCCATTTTAAATGCTGTTGGATTTGGAGTGGAAAATAGAAGTGGAATAATGAATCATACTGCAACACTTAACAAAGGCTTTTGTCAGGCTCTTCACCTTTTTATATTCTTGCAATGGGAAAAAATGCAATTTATTGTTACTTTCCAACAAAAAATAATCATAATAAGCTTAGCTGAGAATTTCTATAGCATGAGATTTAATCAATAATTTGTTTTCAATGAAATAGTAGCTTCAATAAATCTATTTTCAGCGGCTTGAAAATCTCTCATCTGCTTGTTAAATCACAAAGGAGGTGCGGTTGTATCGCGAACGATCTCATACAAGGATATGGCATTCTCAATTGTCAGCAATCCTATGATACACCACTCCAAGAAATCCGACTTTCTGTTTTGGAGGGCTTCTTGGAGAAAATGAATATTGTGCTGAAAAAAAAAAAAAGAAAAAAAAGAAATCGAAGTCTTAGATAACAGATATAACGACAAATGGTTAGCAGAAACAGAATTGTTATGCCATTTATAAGTACTGTTTCAGAATCTCCATGTTCGTTTCACTTATCTCCAGAGATTCATAGTACAAACTTTTATTCGAAGTCTTCTCATCATATATTATTTTTTAAAGAAGTAACCGGACTCTCCGAAATCTAATAGGAACCGGGTGAAAACGCGTGCATTAAGGAGGGTTATAACTCGTAACTAATTAGGGCAAAAGTACCTCAACAAACTTTAATTTGAAATCCAAGTTTCCAAAGCGTTGTGTGACCTCGTACTCCTCGCGAAGGTATTCATATATTTGAGCATATTTTGCATCTCTCCAAGCAATTTCTGATCTGAGGGACGAAAGATATAACAACCATGAGCATATAAGCAAATGACATTTTGCTACACTTCCTATAGCAGAAGAAGCATATAAGCAAAAGTTGAACTATTTCCAGAACAAACTTAAAGATTTGCAAGAGCATCACCTTTCGAAAAGACCAACTTTGAGAATTACATCTGCTAGGTTTGAATTTGCCTTTCCAACAAGTTGAAGAAGCTTCTTCTTGTCCATGGTGAAAGTTCCAGTTTTCTCCATCCTGCGATTTATTTCTGCAAATTCTTCAAGCATACCGTCAATCTGAAATAGAGAGGTTAAACAACGTCACTAGCCTGACCTTATGATTACATTAATGGCATGTTTACTTATCAGGAGTAGGGAATGAGAGTAGGGAATGGGAGTCAATCCCTTATTTATTTGCTCATTTTTTTTCCTGAATTACGATTGAGAATGGTAGATCCCACATCAATTTGGGATTGAGGAATGGTATTGACAATCCTATGCCCCCTTCCGGATTGTGACTCCCATTCCTACTATTAACATTAAATTAGTATTTTATCCTTAGTTTATTTGTAAAAAAATTATATTAAAAAATAATACTAACCTATGCTAATTATTTTTATTAACTAAATATAATATATTTTTATTAAACTTAATATTATATAACTATCCTAATTACTATTAACATTAGTAGAGTAAATAGAGAACTTTTTTTTTTATCATAATATATTATTATGTCTCTATTTTTATATTTTAATTATTTTAATTATTTTAATTCAATTTTTTTACTCTTTTTAATTTTTTTAAACAAAAAATTACACAATTTAATTTTATTGCTTTAATATTATGATGATCATTTTACTTTTGATTAATAATATGATAATAAAAAAAATAATCATTTTTTGAATTTTTGAAAACACAATAAATGAAGGGGTATACAAGTAAATTTACAATAATTCATTCGGATTCTAAGTTCAAGTAAACACATGAATGAGATTCGTCATGACTCCGATTCCGAATCCTAGAACCAAGTAAACAACTTATTCAAATTCCGAATCCTCATTCCGAATCATGTCCACTCCGAATCCTACTCACTCTGATTCATGTCCACTCCAATTACACGAGTAAACACACCCTAAAGGCCACAGGAGAAATGATACTGCCTTAGGCAAAACATTTTTGCCGTTTGAATGGAAAATTTACAAGCATGATAGAAATCTAAAGTGCTGATGATAGTTTTCAAGACAATAAACCCGAATCAGAATAGTAGGTATTAGGTTAAAAAGCAATCAAGCAACCTAAAAGAACTTTTAATGATAAAGACCTTATTACCTGTGAAACAAAATAATCTAAAGCAATACTCTGTCCAAGAACGCTTCCAATAATGCGGACACCATCAGTGTCTAATGTTTTAAGAACAATGTAGTCTGGCCCTCCCTGCATGTCGTCATCCATCTGTGGCTTCTCTTTTACTGCATAGTCTGATTCAGGACACAGGCAAAATAAGAGAAAAGAAGTAACACGTCAACTCTGAACCTATCCGTATTAGCCAAGGAAAATGCACTCTAGCATGGTGATTGACACAACTTACTATGTCCATGATACCAGCAATCGATAATTTGCAACCTAAAGTAAATGAATTCTGAACTTTATAAATCCAAGAACTAATCATTCTCACCACTTATGATCTTAGACAATAAATATGAGAAAAAGCAATTTAAACTGCAACGAGATTCAATTAGGTAGAACTTCGAGTGAAAAAAAAAAAAATCAAAAAATTCCATCTTCTTAAGGAAACTTACCATCTTTTCTCATCTCTGGTAGCAATCCAGAAGCATGTCTCCTAACCATCTCCAGGTAACTTTCAACTTCATGGTCGTTGATATTAAACAGAACAGCAGATCCATATTGGTATACAAGCACATAACGGCAGCAGTTCACATTCCCCTTGATTCCAATTCCCTATATCAAAACTGTTATATTAGCAAATGAACTATATCACACAATTTCTCGAAGTATTTCATATCAACATCCGGGTTCGATAACATAGGTATATGTCCAGCTAAAATCATGGAACTCGATATGGTAATCCATCCAAAATGTTAACAGCTAGCCTAACTATTTAAGGCCACAAAAAATAAAAAACTGAAGAATCTACTATTCCTTTTTTATTATGAATGATTAAAAAAGTGAGTTCAATCAATCATAATATCGGGTCAGAAGAAAATCGAACGCAAATAACTAGCTTAAACATTAATGATGCAAAATAATCACCCAAACAAAATAACAAAAAGATGTCAAACTTGGGATTATACAAAGATGACAAACTCACATTAGTAACTGAAGGAAGGCCGCAGAATCTGAGGGCAATATAGTTTGACGAGCGAGACGTTGCAGGGACTACGTTGCTTACATTCTCAGCTTGAATGCTTTTCAAATTTATACTGCCAAAACCACGAATCTGAGAAACCCAAATCATAAAAGCACAAACTAAACAAGAACCAAACTTCAATTAATCCGATTCCTTTTGTGTTCTTGAAAAGAAATTTGACAACAACATCAGAGTGACCCAGATAAAGGAAACGAACCTGGTGGAAAGAAAGTAGGCTTTGACGGGGATTTTGCCAGTGTCGTCGTCTTCCATGGGTCCGAACCCACCATAGTTATGATCGAAGAAAGGAGACCCAGAATCGAATTCGGTGGTGTCGAGAGAGAGGCGAGAGGGGAGAGCAGAGAATGTTCTGAAACCGAAGAAACGGGACTTGGGTATTGAAGAAGAAGAAGAAGAAGAAGAAGAGAAAATCAAGGGGCTTGGTGGGTTTGGGGTGAGGAGATATTTGGAAGAAGAGGTTATGTGGTGGAAGAGATGAGAAACTCCTCCTCTCCACCTGCCCATTCACTGAAAGAAAGAAAGGTTTTTCTCTCTGGTTGGTTTTTTACCTGTTTTTGTTGGTTTTACATTCGGAATCTGCTGTTCAATGCCGTCAATTACAGGTACCTCGCACACAAGGGAAGGGGAATCTAGGCCTTCCCGGATCATGGTTATTATATACACATATATATAGATATATATTTTAATGGGATTAGTTTTTTTTTTTTTGAGAAATTTAATGGGATTAGTTAATTTGTTCTAATCATTTGGTTCTTTTGGAGGATTTTTGTTTTGTTTTGTTTTTGTTTTGATAGAAGGATTTATTGTGGATTAATCATACTTATATAGGCTTTCTTTGACATATTAATTTAACTCTAATTAAATTATATTGTTTATTAAATTTTCATCTAAAAAATTTAATAAAAATTACAATTAATTTTTAAAATACAATTTAAAAATTTTAATTCTAACTTTCAGCCATAATGTCCTAAAGACGTCCTGCCGGATGTCCTAAAGACGTCAAAAACGACATGTCAGTTTGTTTGCATAAACGACAAACAATTGCCTAAAGCGATGGGTCTTTGTGGCCCTTGTGTGGATTTTTTCCCCTGCATCAATAAATTTTGTATTTTGAATTTGGTTAAATTGTCTCATGAATCTAATAAAATTATAAAATGTCTTCCACGTTGATGAATAACTATTAAAATTAGACAAAAATAATCTATCAGGTGAGTTCATATAAAGATAAAAACAAATTTGAAATAGTCACATAATACGTCATGTTATGTTTATTAAAGTGTTTCTTATCAAATTTTTATATCCTTAATCGATTTTAAAATAGTTGATAATTATAATTTTTAGTATAATATAAACGAGGATCATTGATTTAGTCACATTCCATCATTTGAAAACTTTGGGATCCATTAATAAAACAAAAATAATTTAATCCAATTAAAAACATGTCCAATTTTCACTTATGATATTACACAAATAATAACGCTACACAATATTGATGGGATAATAATCCTTAAAAAGATCTATGGAGTATCAAATTGTAAGTGAATCATGTGAAAAGAAAAAACACCTCTCTAAGGTGTTTAACTCGATAAAAATGGTGGTGAATAAGCATTATTTTAACTCGAGATAATTTATCAAAATTCAAAATTCAAAATAAGTAACTTCATATACGTCTTTTGCTAAAACATGTCGTTTGTCTAAATACAAGTCCATAAGGTTTGCTTTGGAATGGGGAAGGGAAGGGAAGGGAATCCTATGACCTTCAAATTTGAACGACGTGTCATTTACGGGGCAAAACTTGTCGTCCATTTATTGGAGAGTGAAATTGTAACAATTAAAATTAAAAAAAAAAAAAAAGAGTACCAAAAAATAAAATTAAAAAATAAAAAAAGGTGGGCAACCCGACAAAACGACGACGTGTAGGGCTTGGAGTTCCTGGTTCAGCGCCTGAAAGCTGGACAAAGAGCGAGAAAATAGCTGGAGGACTGTAAGACCCAAAACTCACAAACTTCAAGAGAGAGAGAACTAACTACGAGCAAAGAGAGAGAGAGAGAGAGAGAAATCGTGGAAAAGAATGTCGATTCTGGGAAATCTCAGGGTCTCTGCGACGCTGGGTTCTACTTCTAATACCACAAACTCATTCCGCAGCTTTTCGCCGCCATCAAAGGTTACATACTAATTTATTTTTCCAGTTTCCATTTTTTTTTTTCAGTATTCTCTTGTTCCTCAGAGATTTTTTTTTTTTTTGCTTAATTTATTAAAAAAAATAATTTTTGGCTTTATTTATATCATGGGTTTACTGTAATACTCACAGTTTTGCTTATGGGGCCTGTTTAGTTTTCCCGGTAAGCGTCAGAAAAGAAATGAAAAACATTTGGGTTTTTGATTGTGAAGATCGAAATCTACCAAGTCTTATTTTCCTAGTACCTAGTACTTTCAGCTAGAAATTGTCGATATATGTTGTTTTCGATGCGGTTTGATTGTGAGAACGTGGTCTTGTTCGGTTTTTGCACCATTTGCAATCGGATTACATAATTGGGTATGTTGAATATTGGGGATATGTGTGTTACAGTTTTTAGATTTTGTTTATTTAAATAGTTAATTGTAAGAGTCGTGGGATTTATCCCGAGTTTTTAAGCGTTATATCCTAATTAGGAACTTGTTATGCTTTAATGAGATGTTGCTTTCTTGTTGTTAGGAACTGTAATCTTGATATTTAATAACTTTCAATCAAGTCTCAAAGAGTGATGACTTATTTGAAGTTTTTGTTTCTGTTGGAGGTTTAGATTCCTTGAAAACCCTATCAATAGAAGTGAAGGTCGAACGAGCCTGCTATTTATCTTTTTAAATTATTTCGTTACGGGTTCATAGTGGTGCGGGTAGAGTTAGAATTTCTAACCAGTGCCAGTGTCCTAAATTTCGTGTATAACCGCATTCTTCGTTTTCCATTGGTTCTATGATGATAATGCAGCCAAGGTATTTAGTGAAATGTGAAGTGATTAGATTAGTTTTCAAGTTGTTGTAGGAGTTAACAAGGTAATGCAGTTGTGTTTCCCTGCTTAAGATATAAGTTTTTTTGCTGAATTGTATTAGGTGGACTTCAATAGTTCCTTTACGGAGGATCTAGCATTTCTGATGTGACACCGAAATGGCCCCATGTCGCTCTTGCTAGCCGCGATTTGGGCAGACATACCAGGCAAACTTCTAGGATAGGTGGACATGCTCAACTCTCCCCGAAGTCGATTAGCCAGGAAGCCGAGAGCTTTCTCCTCAATGTCGTTAACATGGGCTTCTTTGAGCGTCTAAACTTGGCTTGGAAGATAATCTTTCCATCACAGAAATCTAGGAAGAGCTCCAATGCGAGGATTGCCAAGCAGCGGTTGAAGATGATTCTGTTTTCTGATCGTTGCGCCGTTAGTGATGAAGCTAAACAGAAGATCGTGAGCAACATTGTGCGTGCACTATCAGATTTTGTTGAAATTGAAGCGCAGGATAAAGTTCAGCTGAGCGTCTCTACTGATTTAGACCTCGGAACTATTTACTCCGTCACTGTGCCAGTGAGACGGGTGAAGCCAGAATATCAAGAAGTAGATGAAGCTGGATCAATAATGAATATAGAGTACAAAGATACCGGAGAAAGTTCTGGCTCCGTTGATGTCACGTTTGATTTCTACATTCCTGATGAGAGAACCAACAGTTTCTAAGGCCTAGAAATATGTCTTTGGCTAGTATCAGAGAGTTTCTGTTACTTGTTTGTGTCTTTATCAAGCTTGAGAACCGCACAATTCTGTACATAAATGAAAATTGCTGTATGGTGGTTTGAAATTTTGCTTTCCTAGTTTGATTTCATATTTGGCTTAATGAGACTATTAGATCTAAACTATGTGATATTAGATTATGGTTCGATGTTCTTTGTGGAATTGCATCCGAATTATAGTGATCCTTTGACTAGGTTTTAGATGTCTCTCCTGTAAGATATTTTGTTATGGAAAAGCAGAGAAATGTGAAAGATCAAATTGGTCGAACTTTTTGTTTTTTAACTCTTTAAGTGTTTTGAGTCCTTTTAAAGTGGGTTTTTTGGTTTTTTTTTTTTTTTCACATTAAGGTTGAGCAAATTTTGTAAAAGAAATATTTATTATTATTATTATTATTATTACTACTAATATTTTTTGCGTGAGATTAAAAACATAGGACATGATTGTGGTATTTTGAAAAATGTTCAAAATGTACAGTGAAACGTGAGATTTCGGTTTGCAATGTGGAAGTTTGGGTTGTTATGCCTATTCAACAAATTACTAAATTTGAATTACAAATTCTGCAAAAACATTAAAAAAAAAAAAAAAAAAAGAATTACTTTCATCTCCTAGCTTCTTTTGAAGTGGGCAATTCTCCAGCACGTGAGTGCTACCTCACCAGTCACCACTAATAATCTCTGGACTGTGGGCCCTGGCCCAAGAAGGTCCAAAATAATGCCCAAATGAATTTATTAAAAATAAATTAATTAGGAAATTTGAAAAACGGGAATTGAACCCGACGTGAATCGAACACGCAACCTTCTGATCTGGAGTCAGACGCGCTACCATTGCGCCACGGATCCACTTTGTGTTTTTCTCAAGTACTATTTTGATTTACACAAAAAATTGTGGGCGTAAATTTCCATGAATTTCAAATTTTCACCCGATCTGAAATCTGAAATTTCCCTCTTCTTCCTCGCTCCCCCTCCAAAGCTTCACAGAGGAGACGGAAATTAGGGCCCTTTTCTTCCTTTTCAAGAATTCAAAATCCTCTTCCTTTCCTCCTCTTGATGGTCGGTAATCCACAGAGACGGAGATGAACGGAACTCCTTTACAGTTTCCGAATCCGATCAGTGACGCCATTTCCCGTGTTCGATTCGCTCCACATTCCGATAATCTCCTCATCTCTTCTTGGGACTCGGTCTGCCTTCCTTTCCTCACTTCTCTCTTCGGCTAAATTTTGATGTTACTTTTGGTGCCCCTTTGTTTCTTGGCTCTGAGAAGTGTGAAATCCTGTCGTTTCAGTATCTCCGACTCTATGACGTGGGTTGCTCCGAACTTCGATTAGAAGCTCCTTCGGAATTTCCGCTTCTCGATTGCTGTTTCCAGGAAGAATCTCTCGCTTTCAGCTCTGGTTCTGATGGTTCCATCACAAGGTCTGCCCTTTTTTTCTTTTCCTAAACTCAAAGTTACCGACTTTATTATTATTTCTTCTTTTTTTTTTTAATTAATTAATTTATTTTTTATATCGGTCGTTTTCAATGCCAAGTTCCATGTATCGGAATTGGGAGAATTTATAGTTAATCCTGTTGAGCTCTGCCCCGTTTGTCTAACGTCGGTGATTAGTCTTGTGGAAAAAGATAATAATTTTTGTGTTACTTTACTTGAGAATTTTACTCTACACCATTTCTGTGGTCAGTAATTGGTGTTTGCATCGACTTTTGGTTGCGCTGCGAAAAGGGTTGAATTCCTTTTGCTATATAGATAAAAATTCTATTTTAGGATCTTTTAAGTACTTTATTCATATTTAGTAAGTATCAAAGTTTAAATTATTGGTACTCACAAGTTAGAAGATGAAGCGAACAGTGAAGGAGGGGGAAAAACTTATGGAATTTTATCCAGCAAAACCTTCACTGTTCTTTTGCAATGCCTATGTCAATTTGATGAGGTTGTTGTATCAGTTTGTTCTAATGATTACACGATTGCCTTGATTTTCCTTGTGGCGGTAACTTTTAGGTATGACTTGCATTTGGGAACTAGTGAAGTGATTGGAGATCATGATGATCTTTCAACTTGCATTGGATACTCCGACGAGACCTGTAAGCAAAATCACCATCTACTTCTGTTGTCATTTTAGCTCCCTATATGTTTAGTTGTGTCAAAATTCTGGAAGTTATACTTGTTTGAATTTGTTTATTCTTTGATGTTGACTGTATACTTACATGCCTTGAACATCGCAAATTTATAGAAATAAACAATTTTCCTTTTTCTAGGTCAAGTAATTGTTTCTGGTTTGCACAAGAAGGTTTTATCCTGGGACACACGTATGAAGAAGGATCTTTTGTGCTTGGTGAATGTAGGATTAGAGGTGGACTCTATGTCAGTTTCGGGGTTTGATATAATTCTAGCAGTTGGAACATCAGTATATATATATGACTTGCGAAATTTAAGTAGACCAGTTCAATCAAACAAATCAGATATGGATTCTCGAATAAAATGTGTCAGCTCAATTCCTCATCGTAAAGGTATATGGCCGTAATTACTTTATATTTACGACTTGCATAATTTAAATAGAAAAGTTCAATCAAACAAATCAGATACGGATGCTTGGATAAAATGTGTCAGCTCAGTTCGTCATTTGTCCTAACTTGTTATACAACATGAAACCATTACTGAGGCTTCAGTGAACCACTTTTTACCTATATATATTGAATATATGTAAGTATGAACTCATTTTACCAAACTAAATAAAGTTGACCACTCCATATATGTAGAGAATGGTAGATTTTGAGCTTATTTTATGCTGTGGATTTCTACATTTTCAAGGACACAGTTTTATGCTAAAACTGCATTCAACTTCTAATTACATCTGCAAGGTCTTATAAGTGAAAGTAAAACTTGTGTCTTCACAGGATTTGCAGTTGGCTCAGTCGATGGACATGTAGCGTTGGAGATGTCTTTTTCGTCCAATTCAGATGACATCAGGTCAAATTTTAAGTTATTGCCAACATAAGCTTTGACCGCCTTTGCAATTTGGCTAGAGGAAGGCCTTACTTAAGTTGTTCTCTGAAAAATATACGTGCTATCATTGTCTTTAATTGTTTTCTTTTGTCTTCTCTGATGAAATGTCGTATTCTGTATCATACTGCAGTTATATCTTCCGGTGTCATCCAAAGTCAACTGATAAAAATCTTCATCTAGTATCAGTGAATGACATTGTCTTCAATCCACTGTACGTATAGTGTACGCACACTCTTACAAGAAGTTTACCAGCACAGCACTTATTATGGACACTAACATTAATTTATGTTTTTCTGTAGCATTGACAGTGCCTTTTTTACTGGTGACAATGAGGGTTATGTTAGTGCATGGAATGCTCAGAGCAAGAAAAGGATACTTGAGGTATCGTCCATCGAAAATTGCTCATGATTTTCGTATCTTTTAGATGCTTGTTATCTATTCAATTTGTTAAACACATGGGGGTATTTTTAGTGGAGACATATAAAAAATAGGCTCTAGTATCATTCCCTTTAGAAGGATTACAGCTGATAAACATGTAAGTGACTGCGAATGGCCGTATCAAAATACCCAGTTTCAATCCCTGCCCGGTATATTTTTGTTTTAAACTATATGTGTTAGCTTGATTAACATTTTCACTCCTTCATGCTTAATGAATTTGTCATTTTGGTCATCAGCACATATCGTGGGGTGAGCATCCAAGCGTCATGTAATTCTACATTTGTGAATGAATTCTGATTTGTCCTGCCATATTTCTGATGTTTATTAACGTTTTTTCTTCCACTTAACATTGCATGTTTAACTTTTTACTTGTTATAGTTGCCGAGATACCCAAATAGTGTGGCTTCCTTATCAATCAACCATAAGGGACAACTGCTAGCTGTTGCAGCAAGCTGCACATACCAAGAGGCTAATGAAATGTTAGTTACTCTATTATTTTCTGCTCTCTCCTTATCCCCTATGCAAAATGAGTGCCTCCATTCCACCCAGTCAAGTTGAATGAGGCTCTCTCCCAAAGTATGAGACTCACCTAATGCGAGGGAACCCGATTCAATCCTGTCGAGTTGAGCAAGTATTATTCTTTAAAATATGAAAATGTCGCACTATAGTTACGGTTTAGTGATTCTGTCTGTTTCGATTTGTTCTTGAAACAGAGAAGCGCCTCCTCAAATATTCATACAGGACGTTGGCAATTGCGATACTGAATCTGTTTGTTCCGGTAGTTCAAGCAGGCACTAACCATTCCCTGAACAGAAAGGCGTTTTGGGTAGAAATTGAGTTGGGAGCAGCTGAAGGAACAACAACATGCGGTTAGGAGGCTAATGGTCTTGGGAAATTGCAATCCATTTTATAATTTTGTGCTGATTTTTGTAACATGTTATTGTTAACTGCCCTTGTGGGTAATTTGACATTATTATCTTAAAAGTTCACCTTTATTTTTGCTAGAATGTCTTGAAAGTTCACTTGTAGTACTAAAATCTGTCCTTAAGGACATAATAGATAATTCATTAGGCTTTTATTTTTATTATTAATTTTTTTTAACTTAATTCATTAAGCTTTTCCTTACGCTAATATGAAACCCAAAAATAAAAATAAAATAAAATAAAAATATTTAAAAAATAAAGACAATTTGGAAATTTTCACTTCCTTTCCCAGAGACGGGTGGAGTGGAATCTCTAAAGGGGGAGTTTGGCATAACCATCCAACCTCCCCAACTCAAACTTTGTTTTGTCTTTTTCTTAAAAAGTTTTTGTCTTTTTCTCAAAAAGTTTTTTATCTTTTCTGAAAATTCAAAAAAATTTACTATTTAAACTTAAAAATCTCAATTCAAACTACTACATCAAACACCCTAATAGTTTTTTTTAGACTAATTTGCATGAATATCTCTTGAAGTTTTTGAATTTAATGATTTAGTCTGTAAATTTTTTTTCTTGACAATTAACCTTTTCAACTTTTAATTTTTGATCATTTAGTCTTTTTTACTTAAAATTTTTTAAAATTAAGATAATTTTTTACACAATACTTACACATTATAGCTCAAAAATGACAATGTTGACTATTTTTGCTTAATTTCAATACAAATTTATTTTTTTTTAGTTTAGTTTTAAATTTGAGTATAACTGAATTAAGGTTAAAATTTTTAAAGAAAATTATATTGAAGATAAGTAAAAATGATCAACAATACTCTTCTTAGACTATAATGTGTAAGTTATCTATAAAAAAACCATTCAAATTTTTATGAATTTCAGCAAAAAAGATTGAATTGCCAAAAAATTAGAAATTCAGGAGGCTAATTGCCAAGAAAATAAAAGTACGCACAAAATTGTCAAATTGGAAAAGTTCAGGGGTATATTCACAAATATGCCTTACTTTTATGTATATCTTATCAGATGTGCAGGTCACTGTACTCTATAAGTGTACGTAGTTATCTTAATGGACCCCACAAAAATGTTCTTTTTTTCTTTTTTCAATGTATTTAGGAAAATGTAAAGCATATTATCTGAGGGCCCACTTTTAGAATCTGTGACAGCACAGCAGCTCAATTGCGGATTCCCCCTATCACCCGCGTCCCTTAAACGCCACTTCAAGATAATTCAATCATATCCGTTGATACCCGACCCCACATCATAATCCAACGGTCAAAAACAACTCCTTTATGCAAAATCCAATTTTGTTAAATTTAAAAAAATATATATATTCCTGCAACCATAGGCCCCTCTCAAGTCCCCACTTCCACCCCATTTTCTCCCCAAATTTTACATATACCCATGTATATATATATATATATATATATACAAATGCATATAAACCTCTCCCCCTAATTTTCTCTGTAGCTTCTTCTTCAATCCATTCTTCCTGACTCCATTCTAGGGCTTGTTCCTTGCTCTACTCGCAACCATGTCGGACGAGGAGCACCACTTCGAGTCGAAGGCCGACGCCGGAGCCTCCAAGACGTACCCTCAGCAGGCCGGTACCATCCGCAAGAACGGTTACATTGTCATCAAAGGCAGGCCTTGCAAGGTTTGCTCTCTCTCTCTCTCCCCCCTCGATTCTCCATTTCGTTTCGGATCTGGAAAGTTCGCTCTGGTGTTTGGCTTTTAGATCTTCGTCCTCTTTGTTATGTTGAAACGGATTGAACTTAAGCTTGATTTTCTGTTTTTCGAGTTTCTTTGAACCTTCGCGAGCTTGTGTTAATGGTGTTGCTCGTGGTAAAAAAGAGAGAGAGAGAGAAATTGAGGAAAGTTATTAGATCTGAAATCTCTTAGCTTCTTGGTGCATGCAGTTGTGCTGTTTCTTATTTTAGATTACTTGGAAGCGTTGTTCTTTTTTTTTTTTTTTTTTTTTTTTTTGGCGGGTCTGAAACGATAATATCTTGGATAATTGGACAGGTTGTGGAGGTTTCCACTTCCAAAACTGGAAAGCACGGCCATGCTAAATGTCACTTTGTTGGTATTGATATCTTCACTGCCAAGAAGCTTGAAGATATTGTTCCCTCTTCCCACAACTGTGACGTATGATAGCTTTTCTTCTACTTAACTAGACATTTTTTTTTTCCTGTGTAGTACATTAATATGTCTGTGTCCTCGTTTTACAGGTTCCCCATGTCAATCGTACTGACTACCAGCTTATTGATATTTCTGAGGATGGATTTGTATGGCTTACGTGCCCTTTTCTTAGTTTTTATTTTTATTTAGTATTATTTCAATTTCCCTCTTTTTTTTGCTTCAACTCTATTTTCTGTGTTTTCTGGCCTAACCTTATTGTATGCTCTTTCAAATTCTATTTAGGTGAGTTTGCTGACTGATAATGGAAATACTAAGGATGACCTGAGGCTTCCAACCGATGAAAATCTGCTCTCGCAGGTTCGTTAACCTTAGAAAACGATTTCTCCATTTTCGTTAATCCGTATGCATAACATTACAAGAACTTGAGTAGTTGAGTTGAGACCGTTCGATTTCGTTTACCAATAATGTTTTGGTGAAGAAAAAGGGTTACTCGTCAGTGTTCAGAAACATCTAGGTTGTGTTTTGTAAGGTGAATGATCTGTGTGTTGTGGGATTGTGCAGATCAAGGATGGATTCGGTGACGGCAAGGATCTTGTGGTGTCTGTCATGTCTGCAATGGGGGAGGAGCAGATCTGTGCCCTCAAGGACATTGGCCCCAAGTGATTGCTTATTATGTGTTGAAATGTTTGTAAGACTAAAATTTGTTGTCAAAGAGTTATCATGGAAATTGTTCCCGATCATGGGAAGTGGCGTTTGGTCTTTTATGTGGCCTTTGCCATTATCATATTCAATTTTTGTTTCATTACTTCCCTAATCATTGCCCTCTTTGAGGGTGTGATCATGTTATATCAACCTGCAGCAGGACTGTATAGCACCTTCAGTTGTTTCAGGTTTGCACTTTCAATTTTTTTTTTTTTTTTTCATTTCTTGCTAATATCGATGCGTAATTGTACTTTGTTAGTACTGATGCCTATAGAAAGTGATTATTCAATCAAGGATAAACCTTAAGAAAAAATAAAACAAAAATTCAATGGTGAATCGTTTTACAAAAAGGCTCGGCTTTGTTCATGATTTGCCTCCACACTCTCGATGGTGTCCATACGTCGCTGCCTGCTTTCGTTAAAAGTATCCAAAAATGCCAAAGTTTCCCCATCCAAGATTAAACGTCAGTTCTTTTATTTGGACAGCCAATTCTTGTATCGGTACTTTTCTTGAATGAATTTTCTGAAGTCATTGCCAACAAATGTTAAACATAACTCCAACAAGTTGATGGTCCATGTGGTTGACACATTCCGTGGCCGATCAATTTTCATTTTGAGAATCGGATTACGGTCCCAAGCCAATCATCAGGAATGTTGCTTCTCAATTCGCCACTCAGGGCCCTCAATGAGTGACTTGTTCCTGCCTGTTCCCATCTAAAATATTTTAGCACCCTGAAGACTCAAAGATTTAAGTTGTGCGAAAGAAGAAAACTTATTCTGCAAGTTACCTTGACGATGTAGACATCAATTCCCAGTTTTGCTATCACGGCAGCTTCCGAAATCTTGGTCTTCATCCCACCAGTTGTATCATGTGCTGCCACAGTTATATCAACTACAAAATAGCAACTTGGATATTTCAATTCGGGTAAAGGAATATCTCGAGAAGACTTTAAAACTCTTTTCACATGCCAGATTATGCCGTATCTACGTATCCGATATCAGAGTCTAAACATCGGCTTCTGCAAACCTTGCACGTTCTCAAGTGTTGGCTTCACAACTGACCAGCTCCCATCTTCACGCACAGCTGTTCAATTTAAAACATAACATTTTCTTGACAAAATTTATACAACCACAAGAAAAACCCCCCAAAAAAAAAAAATCATTGGTTTGGTTTCGATTGAGTCATTACCAATTTCTCTCAAGAGTACTGCATTGCTTTCTGATGGTGGTTGGTCGTATACTCCCAAAACGTCCGTCTTCAATCCAAAATAAATGAAAAATGAAAAGGACTCAACAAAGCACTTAAATAACAACAAAGGAGTGACTCATCTGTAAACTTAAACACTATGAATGAAAACCAATTATCTGGAAGAGTTGATACCAGAAAAACAACATATTCGGGCTTAAAATGTTCTGCAAGGTGACGTATGATAACATCTCCACTCAAAATGGTGCATCCCTGATTAGAAATCACAATCAGCAGGACGGCCGTTCAAGTAAATAACAAAACGGAGGCGATTAGTTTTAACAAAGAGGCCAAACCAGGGATTCATCAAGTACAGCATCTCCATGCATAACCTGAGAAGTATATAACAATCACAATGTTGGTACTTTAAGAAATAAAAATGGAAAATGAACAAGGACCTAGAAAAAGTAAGAAAAAACATTATGACAAAAATTACTCGGAACCAGTGAAAAACCTACATAGAACATTGATGTTTGTTTTCTTCCGTTATTGTCCTCGAAAATAAGATACTTTTGACCAAAGACCAAAGTAAGATTAAGCAATCTCCCTTTCTTTTGCCCCTCTTTTTTCCCATATGGATTTGGCCACCAAACGAGCCCCTACTTTTAGAACTAAGATTTAACGCACATATCAAGCATTTTTTAAGAACACTAGCTCCACTAATTCATTAAGCCATTAAGAGACTGATTTATTTTCAAGTGATAATTATGAGATTGTTTGATTTTTGAACAGTAAAGATTGTTTATTACTTAATTTTTTGGAAGAAGTAAGATAAATGGAAAGAAGCAAACTGATATTGCAACAAACAAGTATCAGGTTCATACTGGGCTAGAAACTTACAGGTACGAAACCAGAGTCAATAGCCCTAGTCACAGCAGACAAATCAGCTGAAGATATCTGCCCAAACACAAGAAACCAAACTTAGAAACTGTAACTCCACCTTGAAGGTCATTTCTTTTTAGGAAGAAATTAAAAAAGAAGAATTTCAGAATCAGAACAGTTGGTGAAACGAAGTTACTGACATTTCTTTTACACGTCGACCATCCACATGAAAATGGAGACAATCCAACAGAAGGAATACCCTCTGAAAGTAAATTGCAAGTACTTCATTAAGGATTCTGAAATATTTATCTCACAAAATGCGGATCAAAGAAGGAGAGCCCAATTAGATATATGAAAGGAGGCGTGAAACCGACAATAGAATAGCAGTTTGATACAACATTAAAAGCATCATACAGATAATGAAAACATGCAAAGAGAGAGATCATACTGACAATAATATAGAGACAACAGATGAGGGAACCACTTGTTATTTATATCCTATAAACTCGATTGATACCTCTAGCTAGTGCTCTAACAATTTCAAGATTGAGCTTTGTAACCTGTAATCGAGAAAACAAGTCAACGACATCATTGTCAAGAAGGAGCAAAGTTCTCTTTTGATCAGTAACAAATCCGAAGCGAAGATATCAAATCAAGCAGCAATTCGTTTTAATAGCTAAACCTTACAGAACTTCAAAAGTAACACCAGAAATAAGGGGTCAATGGTATCTTACAGAAATGCGTGTAGCAACAAAACCGGCCTTGACAATGGGTTGGTCCAGTCCCCCTTTATGAACCCCAGATTCACTAGCTTGGAAGTGCCCAAAAGAACCTGAGGTCGACGTTACAGAAAACAAACTTGATTATTGCTCTCATTCACAAGAAGATTACTTAATTTGGTAAATTCTATCAAGAACAGCGTGCATTCTAGTGCTGTCTCCATAAACAAATCTCCAAGAGTTTGACAATTTAATCTTTAATCTGCAGTGTAAAGAGCAGAGATAAAACAAGTAGTTAACCACAGAACTAACCTGCACCATGAACAACAATGAATCGGATGGAGCCGAGACTTGGTTGATCTCTAAAATCATCAATGCGGCATGAAATTTCTGATTCTCCGGTTCGTTTGCTCCAATCCATCCCCAGAATCTTGACTTCCGCGGACGGCATAAGCATCGATTGCCTCAGATGTGAAGAGACTCCCTTAAGATTTTCTTCATTAATCGTCTCCAGGTCATTCTTGCAAGTAATTGCTGCTCCACCTACACCCAATAAAATCTAAAAATTAATATATGTATAACATCACTTTGCAGTAATCTACGACATCGAGGCAATTTGCAAAATGACTTAACCACCTTCTTAAAAGTTATCAAAAAATTTTTATTAGCAAAATGACCTTTAACAATTAGGAATGACCTATGTTAAAATGAGAGAAGGTTATTTTACTAATTTTAACTTTTGAGATTGTCATTTTGACAAATACCTAACTTTACAGTGACACCAATCAGTTACTTATCAAAAAGGCAATAACAAGACATGGGATTGAAAATTAACAAGCTGCCCATTAATATAGAATGTCAAATGGACTACCAAAACCTTATTTTCACCAACCAGATTCATGGGTTTCTCCGAAAATCAACGACTTTGAATGCTCGATATAGAACTACTAGTTGCAAAAACAGAAAAAACCAAACTTTATTATTATTATTATTTTCCGTTGATGGAATTGTGCAGAGATATAGAGACAAACCGAGCTTGACGATGCATCGGATTGGTCTGATCGGATTGAAAGAGGCGTTTTGATGAGCCGTTTGGTTTCCATATTCCATTTTCAAGCTTTTGGTTTCAGAATCTGAGCTCTCGTTCTGGGTTCTGTTGCGTTCCAAATCTGGGTGAACTTTGATGTGGTTTTTTTGCTTCGGAGTCGGTGAAAACTGAAGTGCTCTACTTGACTCGGAACTCGGAACTCGGAACTCGGAAGTCAGAAGGTTGAACTCGCTGGGTCTACTCAGCAAATCGACTTTTTCATTCATCGTTAAGAGCATTAATTATTGTTAATATCTAATTTTACCCCTAAGAATTTGTGTTCTCTCATTTTACCCCCGTTTAATTTAAAATGGAATAAATCTCTCCCTAACTTCTGATTAGTTACAAGGAAAATTGATTAGAATGAAGAGCGAAATACCTACTAGAAAGAAAATAAAAAAAAAAGCCAATTATAATTTATTTTGCGATTTAATCTTTACATAAATAAGAAGATGAATAGTAATTAGGATCATAATAGTAATTTTACACGTCATTTTCCTTTGTTTAATTTTTTCCTTCATTTTTCTTCATAAAGTTGGATGGATTAATTTTGTTTGGCCACATAGATTTATAACTTTCTTTCTTTCCAATTTTCTCTTTACCCAACATTTAGAGATTACCTTTTCCCTCCAAAATTCCTCTTCCTATTCACTCTACCAAACAAAGGCTATGATCTTGAAACATCAATTTTTTAATTATCAATCTCATGCATGTCAAATGAATCATTTGTGAAGAAAATTTTCAATCGATATACACGTATATGTGTCACCTACCAAGCACACGTAATTGAAATTATATATATATATATATATATATTGTCTTACTCGAGGAACTATCCAAGAATTGAAAATCAAGATTTTCACTGATATTTTCGTATAAATTCTCGCATTTTGAAAATGTCAATATAAAATAGGAATTTTTTTGTTCAAAATATCAACAAAAATTTTTATGACAATTTAATGCAAAAAATTATTTTATAAATATATTGTTTACTTTAAATATTTTAAAACCCATTGTTTGTTTCTAAACATTTGAAAAAGAAAACCATACAGTACAATTTAGAAAATTTTTAATAGCCTTAACAAAAGAAATTGCAGCAAATAGTTTTTTTTTTTTTTTTAACCATCTATAGAGTAAATAGTATATTTTAAAAATGTTAGGTAAATACCATGTTTATGATAAATTGTTTATTTACAATTCTTTTTGAATATTTTGAGATAATTTTTATCATAAATATAATACTCCCAACAATTAGCCAAGCCCAAACTCAAACCCTTTAGCTTAGTGCATGTTTTACAACGATTTTGAGCAAATTAATACATGTAAAATCTTATAATACATGTAAATCTTATCACACAAAATAGACAAGTAAAGATGAGTACACTTATATTCAATTACATTTTTCATATGGTATAATTTGTTGCGTACAAATCATCATAGACACAACAATGTTTCTGTTTCATATTGGAAAATAAACATGCTTCTGTTTTTTACTATAAGTTGTTGGTGTGTGTGTGTGTGTGTTTTGTTTTTTCGTTTTTTTTTTAAGCCAAAAGAGTAAGTAAGAATACACAAATATGATTGGTCTAAAGTCCCTCACAAAAGATCATCCTTCACGAGCATATAAAAAATAAATGGTTTGATAAGACATGTATTTAATTATAACAATAATGCTAAAAAGGTACAACACCAAGAAATTTGAGTTTTTTTATTTTAATTCTTATGAAAAAGAAAGACCAACCCACCCATCTTAGAAAATATATATATATGTAGGGCTGTCGTTCACCATATTATCCAAAAATTAGGGGGTGTTACAAAATATTCAATGTAACAAATGATGTTGAAAATGAATGAAAATATTTAGTAAAAACTAAATCCCATAGAGTTCATTTGTATACATGATACAATTACATTAGACAGAATAATATTAGCAGATTTGATTGAATATATAGGCAAAAATAAGATAGAATTTTAATTAATATTATCTTATATTTAACATCAGTGGATAGATGAGTATGTAACATTGACCTAATACAATTTTATATCACCTAAATAGTCATATTGGGTAGTGTTATTCCTTAACTTCTACTTATATTATTCTCAAGTAGTTAAATAGATAAAGTATAAAAATGAGGATAAATTTGAACTTTTAATTCTAATCCGCTCCTCTTGCAGGAAATAATCAAATCTCCTACTAAAGAGAATAAGTTATGGGACAAGATAAATTTTTATCCAGTATATTCTTTTAAAATTTCTCACCATATATAATATTGAACTCCAATCTAGTCCTATCCACTTTAATTATGTGTACCAAAGATAACCTAATGTTTTTATCTTTTCCAACGTCATTATTACAAATTTCAAATTAAATATATATTCCTATATATGTTCTTTTGTGTATATATACAATAAGGATGAGTTGGCCTTTTTTAAAATAAAAAATTAAAGGGGGCTTTTTTTTTGTAAGGTTGGCAGTTGGGTAGTACAGCTTGTCCACAAACAGCCACCAACAACCACAAGAAATATATTATTCATCAACTTTTCTTTCTTCTTTCTTCTTTGTTCTTTGTTCTTTTTTTTTTTTTTTTTGATACTGGTTTGGATAAAATTGCGGTAAATTCTTTTTATATATTTTATCGATAAAACTCATATTAAAACTATTCAGATATAATCAAACGACTGAGATGTTCCTTATGTAAGATAATTATCATACACCTTATTTTACAATAGTATTTGATTAAGAAATTAAAAAAATTAAAAAATTTCCATCATCGGGGTCGGGACGAGGGGCCTCAAGCATGGGGGGGGGTTGGTTGGTATCGGGGATGGGTTTGAGGGGGAGGGGGGTTCTAGTCGGCATCAGGGTGGGGGGGGTTCTAGTCGGTGTCGGGGGTAAAGGGGCTCGCGCCGGGGCGGGGGGGAGGGTCTGGTAGGCGTATGGGGTTGGGGGGGGGGGGAAGGGGGGATTCGAGCACCGGAGGGAGGGGGGCGTCGGGGGTGGGGTTGGGGAAGGGAAGGGAAGGGGTGGGTTTTAAAAAAATATTTATTAATCTATACTAAAATAAGATAAGATGTATAATAATTATGATATATAAACAATATATTAACTGTTCAATTATATCTTAACGGGTTAAAAAATAAACTCTTTCAATAAGATATATAAAAAGAATTTTACCGTAATTTTATCCCACTGGTTTATATGTAAAATGCTTTTTGGCTCGAACCTACTTGTGAGTCCAGCTCACATTGTCTAGTAAATGTGGGCCCCACATTGGCTTCTTCCCCCCCTCCTCCCGGCATGAAGAACACATTGTCTTTCAATTACTGTCAATCTTTTCCTCTGTCTGCATTTTTTTCTTCTTCTTTATCTCATGTGTGTTTTTAGGTCAATGAAACATAGAACACTAAGTCCCTGATCATAATTACTAGGAAAGCCTGAAAAAGAAGAAGAAGAAGAAGAAGAAGAAGAAGCACAGTGAAGTTGGAAGGGTTCGTCAGAGCAACCATAAAAGAGAAAGAAACGTGGGACCTACAAGAAAATTAAAAAAAATAAATAAATAAATGATCTGGTTTTATTTAAATACCGAGTATATATCAACACAAAACATGTGGATCGTGAAGGAGGAAGTAGGAGTCGTGGCAAAATAGCAGCCCTTCTTTCATTTTATAGTCATCAACTTGCAACATGTGGGGAACTTTGGGATTACGACTGTCCCAACTCCCCAAAAAACACGCGACTAAAATGTAACATACACACAATCTTTTTTTTTTTTTTTTTTTTTTCAATTTCATATTTAAGTTTTTTTATCTTTCTTTTCTTTTTTTTTTTTTTTTTGTTGTTTTTGTTTTTCCACAAATGTTCCTCAAAATCCAAATCCCCCGTTACAACTCTGCAACTTTTTTTCAGCAATTAACAACAAAGTAGAAACTTTAGAAGATTTATTGAGCTTTTTTTCTCCTTTTTTCAGTTTCGTTTTCCTTAAGATTTTCCATTCTCGGAAAGGCTTTTTTTTTTTTTTTTTTGGACAAAAATCTCTTGATTTTGTTTATGTAATAGAAACTTTTTTAATTTTTCATTTGCTAAGATGGTGTACTAGAAACTGGAAACTTGAAAGCAGAGAATAAATGAAAGAAGAAAAAAGAAAATTTATTATATGATTTTATGCAAGCCATAGCACAAAATTTTAGTATTGAAGGTTATTGATCTTTTTCTATATTTGGACTAATAGATTCCGAAAACAAAGAGAACGACAGAAGTGATGTGAATTAAAAAAAAATTGCGAAAATGGCATAGAGTATTCTTTTTTTGGTTTTTCTTTTCCTTGGTAGATAATGGCTTTCAGTGTTCTTGAGCATTATGAAGGTGTTTTTTTTTTTTTTCCGGGGAAAAAAAAAAATAGGAAGAGAAATAAGAAGAAGCGCTACAAGCTGTAAGGTGTTTTAATGGTTTTAAAGAAGATGAATAGGGATACTCTTCAAAGATTGTGCCAAAGAGTTGCTGCTTTTCGTGGGGCTGCACAAATTCCAAGATACCACGTAAGAGTTGGTAGTATTTCTCGGTGAATAATGAGGAAATCATATATTTCAAAGTTTTTTAATTTTCGTAGTATGTAATACGATAAGTTATCATATGTATATATAATACTTTAATCGATAAATTATATTTGAACGGTTTGAAAAAAAAAACTCTTCAGTTGTTATTCTCAATAAAATTCTACCACAATTGTTCCTTTTATAATATAATAATTCCATTAAAAATTCCTTAGGAAAATAACTCTCTTACGTGTAGTTTATCAAAACATAGATAGTAGTTTTTTTTTTTTTGTTTAGTTTGGAACTCAAGTTTATTGTTTGCTATGGAATGTCTCACATGTCTATATTATTCAAGCATTCACAAGCTTTGCTGGTCTAGAGTCCAAGCAAGTTAAACTATGTATTAATTTGTCACGTGCTTCGAACCTTGAAATTAAAAAAATAATAATAATAAATCTCTTCACCTTCTTGCCAACCTTTACGTTTTCACACAACTCTAAAACAAACTCGAATAATAATTACAAATAATAATAACTTTCAATCATTTATGTATGATAACATATTAAAACTGTAACGAAATAATATAAATCGCAAAAAATTATGATAACTATTCAAATGTCTTTTTCATCTCACCGTCACTGTACATGTACCACCTGCGCAAGAAAAACACTGGTCCCGTTCAGTTGCGTGCAGTGGTAAAATCACTGTCGTTTCTCAATTATCAAAAAAATCACTGTCGTTTTTTTTTTTTTTTCCGTGTTCGACAACGGAACACGTGGCGGGTCATGAAGAGTTCCGTAGGCGTTCCCAAAAAGTATCCCACGGAAATCATAGTCGTTTTCCGAGCCCGTCTAACCCATGTGGCCTTTAGCCAATCACCTTTCGGCCAATCTGTCCAAAATCCGTTTCCATAAATTTTTTACTTCCAATTACTTAAACATAAAAAAAAAAAAAAAACTTAATTAAAAATTTAAAAAAGGACAAAAAAATCATTGTTGTTGGAAATGGAGGGGTATCTACGGGGTGGACTTTTTGCTGAACTCAGATCCAGCAAAACAAGCCCCCAACCAAAAAAAAAAAAAGAAACAGGGCGGGAGAGAAAAAGGGACGGTCTGAATCGTCCCTTTGGTTTGATTTTGATTTGATCCAATGGCTGAGAACGAAAAACGCCCACCGGAATCAACGTCATCGCAGCCCTCCAAATCATCAGCTCCACCTCTTCCGCGCCCTTCGATCACCCTACCACCGCGGGCCTCCTTCGAAGCTCTGTTCAACGGCGGTGGTGGTGGTGGTGGTGCTGCTGGTGGGCCAGGCTCCGTGGGATTCAGCCCTGGGCCCATGACTCTTGTCTCCAGCTTCTTCTCGGACGCCGACGCCGACGCCGACGACTGCAAGTCCTTCTCTCAGCTCCTCGCCGGGGCCATGGCGTCGCCGGCGGCTACGTCGGCGGCTCCGAGTTTGCCTCTTCTGGACAAGCGAGCTGCCGGAGACGGTGGAGTAGACGACGCCGATTTCCGGTTCAAGCAGAACAGGCCGTCGGAATTGGCGGTTGCGCAGTCGCCGATGTTCCTCGTCGGTTTGCCTGACTCGCCGGGATTGTTTTCGCCTGGTCAGGTAATTTGCTTCCAAGTTTTTTTTTTTTTTTTAGAGAATATTTTTGTGTGTCTGGAGTTGGTTTTTAGTTTATTTAGTTACTTTTTTGAGGTTCCTAATTTGTTGGGAGATTTTTAGTACTGTGTAAGGGTGTCGACGTCTTTTTTTATTTTTATTTTTATTTTTTAATGTTAAAAATTAGTCTTTGATAATTAGTAAAGAGCAAATTTCGTTTCTTTTAGTAGTTGGGAAAAACAGGAAAGAAAAGGGAATTAATATTCATAATAATAGGTTTTCATGGGGTAACTCGGCTGGTTAGCTCAACGGATGGGACGAAATGAGTTTGGATAAGAGTTTTCAAATTAATTTATGTTTCTTTTTTAACAGGTTATAAGTCTCATAAAAATAAAAAAAATAAAAAATAAAAGAAGAAGAAGAAGAAGAAGAAATAAGTATTTTTATATGGTAAAATATTGCAAAGAGTAATAAATTTATTTATTAGAGTTTGGCTAGGCAGAATTATAGGTGAATGAGTTGAGTTTGAGTTGAGTTGAGATTTTTAAGTTTGAATAGTAATTTTTGTTGACTTTTTCAGAAAAGATAAAATTTTTTTTTCAGAAAAGACAAAAAACATGATAAAAAAAGTACAGTTTAGTTTAAGTTGAGTATGTATGCCAAACGGGTCCTAGGATAAAAGAGATACATCATTTGAGTGGAGTGGAAATATGGGCGGTGTTTGGTTTTGTTTTCAAAGTGTTTTTTTGGAAAATTTTCTGCACGTCTTTTGAAGTGAGAAAATGAAAACATTGTCTAAATAACGTTTTGTTTGGTAAATGTTTTGAAAATGAAAACAAAAATCAGTAAGAATGGTTTTTGGGAAGGAAATGAAAAACGGTTAAAAGTAGTTTTTTCATTTCCGCTTTCATTTTTGTGAATGCAAATTATAGGGAGAGTTTGGAATGAGCCACCAGCTAGCGCTAGCACAGGTTACAGCTGAGGCTGCACAAACCAATTCCAATACGTACATCCAAACGGAGTACTTATCTTCGTTATCAGCACCACTGACAGAGCTCCAAGCGTTTTCTACAAACGCAACCACACAACAGGAAGTGCCGCCCTTATTAATACCCGACTCTAGCCTTGCAGAGAAGGAATCGTCGGATATCTCTCATCAAGACCCGAAATCTCAGCCATCTTCGTTTAATGCTGATAAGCCCAATGACGATGGCTATAACTGGCGGAAATACGGGCAGAAGAATGTGAAGGGTAGTGAATTCCCGCGAAGTTATTACAAGTGCACGCATCCGAACTGTCCTGTTAAGAAAAAAGTTGAGCGCTCTCTTGATGGCCAAGTAACCGAGATTATTTACAGGGGTCAGCACAATCATCAACGTCCACAATCAAACAAGCGCGGAAAGGATGCTGGAAATTCAAATGGGAATTCAAGTACTCTAGGGAATCATGATTTGGTTTCCCAAATTCAGAGCGGATATTATAACAAATCCGCAGAAGGGACGAATTCTTATTCAATATCTAGGAAGGATCAGGAATCTAGCCAAGCGACGCATGAACATTTATCTGGGACAAGCGACAGTGACGAAGTAGGAGATGCTGAAGAAAAGGATGAAGACGAACCAGAACCCAAGAGACGGTAAACTCTTTACATAGATAAAATCTCCCCATGCTCGAGAAGTGGCTACTTCTAATTTGTTTGTCTCGTCGTTTCTTACATTGTTTTTCTTCCTTTTAAGCAGAAATACAGAAGTCAGGCATTCAGAGCCAGCTTCTTCACATAGGACTGTCACAGAACCTAGGATCATTGTGCAGACAACGAGCGAAGTTGATCTGTTGGATGATGGTTACCGGTGGAGAAAATACGGGCAGAAAGTTGTCAAAGGCAATCCTTATCCGAGGTGACATGCATATCCTATTTTCTCTTGCTAAATAGTTATGCTAAAACAAGATTATAGCTTGTCAGAAAGTGCCTCAAGTGTTTAGATCATCTTATGGTGCTTAAATTTTCTTGTGTATCTATATAACTATATCCCGAAGCCTAAAACTCAAGACATCTAATTCAAGTTCCACAAAAAGTTATGACACGTCTTCGTTCGACGTCTCTGAAGTTTAAGAACCTCTCAAAAATCTTATTTCAATCTAGTGCTGAGCAAGTTAAGCAAATATTGTAATGCCATTTTTTATGCATGTTTCTTGATTTTTTGGCTTTCAGTAATACAGTTGTTTTGTTGTTCATCTCTCTAATTCTAAGTTGTCTTACTCCAATCTACAGGAGCTACTATAAGTGTACAACTCCCAGTTGCAACGTCCGCAAGCATGTTGAGAGGGCATCCACCGACCCGAAAGCTGTCATAACAACATACGAGGGTAAGCACAATCACGACGTTCCCGCTTCTAAAACTAGCAGCCACAACACGGCTGCCAACAGCAGCGCATCAAATCAAAGATTGCAGAATACAAGAGCAGAGAGCCACGGGCTAAGTAACGCAACGGATCTAAGAAACAACACCCGACAGCCTATCACACGTTTACGTTTGAAAGAAGAACAGATAACATAGGTTCATGAAAATGGTCCGAGAATCAGGAAAAAGCTTGAAATTATGACTACATGAGTATGATTTATGCAATTGAGGGCCATAGTTTTGATCAGGGCTCTTATATCCAACAGGCTAATTGATGCTGCGACATGAGATGTTGGGCCCATCTGGTTGTTTGGGCTAGTTCTCTCGACCTATCGTGCATATTTTTGGTATTTTCACGAACCAACAAAATGAATTTGTGTTTTATTACGCTTTCGCTGCATCCCTAAAACACGGGGAGAAAGTAGCTGAGAAAAATATGACTGGAGAAGCCAGTCTTTACAAATCTGCTTGACAGTAGTTTTGTTTTATGTAAACTAGTTAACGAGCATTTTGTACCATGTATCTGACTTATTTGTATTCTTTTGTACATGTAAAATGCAAAGTCATGTTTTCAAATATGTAATTATTTGATTTTTCGTTATTTGATATGTGTTTGAATGTTTGGGAAATCTTTGTTGCTTTCTCAAGGGTGGGATTTTATTTTCTTTTATTTTTATTTTTATCAACTCAAACTAACAACATCAGCGCTGGCGAGAAGGCCTAGAAACAAAAGGCATAAATTAAACAATATTAATTAAAAAGTGGGCTACAATTTTCTCTGTACAAGGAACGTGACATTGCTACTGTGAGCTTGGATAATAATTTCTGTAATGTCTTAAATAATAAGAGTTTCACAGCGCACATCACTAAATAATGAATAACACGAACCATGTTAAAGTCTTATGTGTGTCTTCGGATTCCAATTTTGAAGCAAGTTTTTAATGTCGAATCATGTTCTTTTTCTCTTGAAACAATAAGCGCGAGTTATGAAAGTGGATTACTTTTTATTATAACGAAAAAATAAGTACAAGATCGTTCAATATTTACTTATTTTATTTAGTAATTGATTAAAGTTGTGCTTTTGAGTCCTTTTTCTGTTAGGCCCTCAAAAAAAGTGTCGATATTAGCATGCGTTTGTCTCTCAGATTTATTGTCTCTCAGATTTAAACTAAGTTTTTCATTTTAATTTTTGTATTTTTCTGAAAAATCAATAAAAATTATAAATAGTTTTTGAAAAATCGACCAATTTCAAAATAAAAATTTCATCTCAAACCTGTGTTCCAAATGGAGCCTTAATTTGGCCCCTTAGATTCTCTGACTTACAAGTAGCACTCCTCGTGATGCTTGTGAGTGTTAGAGAGAGAGAATGAGAAGATGTTAGAGAGATAGACTACGAATGAAGGAATGTTACAAGTGAGTGGATCAGTGAAAAGCAAGCGAATGGGTCTGTTTTTTGGATCGTAACTTTGTAACTTTCCATTTTAAGCGCCTCAATTTCATGACTCCATTACTTTATAAGCCTAAACGGCAAAAAGCAATGGTACTTTTAATTAATTAATAGAAACAATTTTATGTAGGACGGCACTTTTGTCCTACCGTTCCAGTATTTGTTAGGTTTTTTTTTTTTTTTTTTTTTTTTTTTGTACTGAGCAGGTGATTCAAATTCTGTATTTGTTTGATAGAATTAAATATGGTATTATCTCTGTATTATACATGTACTTTTTTGTTTTATATATTTTGGGGTGGAGTACTGGATAGATTAATAAAAAATTAAAAATTAAAAAAGAATATTTAGTTATTTTAAATATTTGTGATTGTAGACATAACCTAACAATGATACCACATCTGACTTCACGGCGTAGAGTTCAAATTCTTCCACCTCAAATTAAAAAAAAAGAATATTTATTTTTACTTTTTTTAAAGAAAATAAATTATCTCATGGCGTGCTTAGAAAATAATATAATTACTATTTGGCCCTTCCGTTAGTCTGCTGTAAAAAATGACATGGTAATAACCATGTGAGGCTTGGGTTCATTTGCCCACTCGTTGGTTTTTATTTTATTTTATTTATTTATTTTTAATTTAAACCAAGATAGTCATGAGCTTTGCCAACTTTGGAGAATACTCGATGAATGAAAAAAATAGATAAGTAATTTAAATAAATAAACCATATCATCAGGAAATTTAAAAAATTCTAAATTATGTAATTTGTTATCAAATTCATGTAATATGCTTTTTATCCATAACATATGGAGCTTTTGAAAATCTCAAGAATTTAGTAAACTAGCAAAAGAATGTTGGTCCTCATATACTTTTTAATTAAGAGGTGGTTGGTTGAGGTTTTATATGAATGCTAATTGTATTTCAGTGTTTTTGTCTTTATTAATTATATGGGTTGGTCCTTTTAGGCATTTCAGAAGGTTTAAGAGAAAGCTTGTCTAAAGGCATTGGCTCTTGTTGGACAGTGTCATTGATTTAGTTGTAGAATCCACCCTCAATCGTTAAGGATATATATATATATATATATATATATATATATATAGTTGATACACTCTTTGCAAAATTATTCAATCACTCTGAAGTTTGTTTTTTGTTTTTTTTTCTTTTTTTGTTTCCATCAAATGCTTGAAAAAATATTACTCATATTAAATTTAGCCATAGCTCTTTACTTACCATTTTGATATTATATTTCTTTGATCTCTATTCATAGCCTAACTATTTTGTTCCTTTTTTTCACTGATTTCCATCCAGGCAATGGTTTTGTTTGGTTTTTAACCATAGAGGTAGGAGGGGCAAAATGATTAGAAGGTAGGAGGGGCTGAAATGCTTCATTTTTTCTCTATCTTATGATCTGTTTGTAGTTGGTCCAAAAAAGGAATTAAAGGCTAGCCCTAATTTTTGAAACCCTAAAAACAGGGCTTTAATTCATACACGCAGTGGTCATATATCTCTATGTAGTCTCACTACGGACATACACTGTAATAGTACTATATAGTAGTACGGACGCCCCACTGCCTTTATTTGCCTTGATTAATTTGACTTTGCCATTTTAGAAAAACCAAAACCCAAACGTCAAAGAACTGAGATATCCCTTCTGCAGTCATTGAATTCCCTAGACCTAGTTAGCTGATCCTACCCAGATAAAAAAAAAATGTTGGTTAGAATTTCCAAATTATGTTGCTCAAAGGAAAAAAAAAAAAAAAAGAAATCAACGGTCTGTTTACATCCCCGTACCAATATTGTAATTAAGAGAATCTACTAATATCATAAATGTGAAATGGAAAAAATGACATTCTCATATTTTCTCACCTAAAAATTAAGGGGTTCAAAGTTCACCAATTACATTAATATTACTTCAATACATTGAAGTTGGTCTTAAATTTGACATATACAATAGAAATAACGGTAACGATCATCACGTCCAATGCACATATCAAAAGGGAAAGTGGATAACATGTTCACTAATTAATAGACGTACCCTTTTGAATATTGCTTACATACTCAAGATAACATACGTAATTCTCTTTTATTGATTGAGCTACACGTATAATAAAAGTGTTGATACGTGTACATTTTCCTATTTATACAACACAATAGAAGGGTTGGACTCGTATTTTCTGTCCAGAAATTCCTATTTCAATCCATCTCCAACGTATCACGGATTGTCATATCATTAAATTTTTTAATATATTTAATGAAATTATATGTATTTTAATTAAGAGATAATATTTTTTAATTGGTCAGACAGCATTTTGAACGACATATATTTGGATAGAAGAAGATGCGGGTTCTAGTAGGAGATCTCAATGTTCTAGGGGGGTATGTGTGAAATTATGAATTCTATCCGAATTGGGACCAATATCCCCCCGTGCATGCATTTACAGTACTGAGATAATTGGAAGCTTCTACAATATTATGCTTGCAGTTTTCGAAGGAAAACTTGGATTTGTTTGTGCATTTATGAAAGGTTATTGGCCTGCAACCAAAAGAATGTGCATTTATTATCAAAATCAATTAAATAACTATAATGGAACAGAGTTCCTCACGTTTAAATTATAATGAACAAGAAAATAAGGATAATATAAAACTAGCTCAACACGGATGAAAAATGAGGGATTTAAATAAATGAAAACAATACATTCTATAACGTTTTAAAGAGGAAAAAAAAAAAAAAGGTGGGGCTTACAATTCCTTAAAAATAACAAAAGATACATTGATCACTTCTTTAATCTACTAAACTAAATTAAATTCAATTTTAGGTTTGGTCCATTTAATTGAAGAACATTGGTTCCATTGACCCAATTCTGGCACCGTCCTCTTATCCCATTCTCTATCCTACCCTAGTCCTAATCCAATCATGATCACAGTTCTAGCCTGGCTCATCCCTGATCTTAACCAAACCTCGAGCTAATTAACCTTAATCCCAACTTCAACCCGACATCGACCCTGGTTCTAACCCTAACCCCTGACCCAACCTCGGTTCTGTCTCGATCCCAACCCAGGATCGGTATAGAAGAATATAGTACAATATACTGAAAATGAACTACATAACATGATACAATGTTTGGTTAATTTATTAAATCCATATTAACTTAATCAATGCAATGGTCATATTAAACTTTGTATTAACTGTAATGCAAAAATTTTACAGTACAATGCTCTAATATGGTCCACTTGTACGTCCACTCAAAAAAAAAATTGTTTCTCCTCACTGCTCTTAAATAAAATCACAGACTATTTTCGAAAAGAAGTTCAAAAGACGTTTATAATGTATAACTAATTAACAAACAAGTAAGCAAGGATTAAATCAACTGAACATAGAGAATTTGATTAGAACTAGGAAACAACATTCTGAATTCGAGTGATACTCAATTTAAGTCCTAATCTCCTGTATAACCAAGTGTCATCTTCTACTTTTACTCCTTTAAATTCTCATAATTTCCATATATATATATATATATATGTCCTTGTACAACCATCATGAGCTCACTTCAACTTTAATTTCACCAGTCACTTCTTCTGATATTTATTCTCTCTCTGATCCGAGAGAGAGCTCATAAACACAATGGCTTCATGGAGTTGGTCGTTGATGATTTCCTTCTTCGTACTAATGATCCTTCCCTCTTGCCCTTCATATTGTTCCGGTAGGTTTCTGGACGATCATCAACCATGCCCTGGACATGTTGATTATTCTGGATCATTGCCTCCTTCATACTTCGACACCGCAGATCATCACGATCGTGGCGATTTTGAGAACTACTTGATCAACTCAACGGCTCGGTTCCTCAGTTTTGAGCGGCGTAATCTCGAACAAGAAGATGAAGGAACGGCAATAGTAGTACTGAACGTTGATGATTTTGGAGCTAAAGGGAATGGTAAAGACGACACAGAGGTACGTAATTGAATTATAAACAAACGACACAGATCGATCTTACAAGGAGGTCGATGATATTTCTTGATTCTGTGATTAGCCATGCCAATATATTTTTATTTTCCTTGGCCTAAATGATGCAATATTAGAGATAACTGAGGAGAGATTCGTGAAGAAAATATTTCCGCTAATTAGATTGCAACAAATAATTAGCTTTGACATGAGAGGGTTACGAAGAGAGATGGAAAAGTTCAAGAAAGGTGGGTGTGAGATGATCAGATGAGATATATATATACATATATATTTATTAATAAAGTACACCTAGCTATTGCACGTTTAGTATACAAATACATACGGCATACAGTATAGTATGTATGATGTTTTGTAAGGATTGTATACGTATTAGGGACTAAACAATTTCAGTGGTTGAAATTATATTACAATTTCTTGTAGTTAGAAGTATTTGATTTATGGATACTTTTAGTTGATTACTTGATTATAAGTTTACGAATTTATTTGCTAGGAAGGTCTATATGTAAAGTTTGGTATTTGGAAGTTCTTAATTGGAAGGTTAGGAGTTGATATGTAGAGATATAGCAAGTGTTATTTGCACATTTTTTTTTTAATTAAAATTTTTGGACAGGCATTTAAGAATGCATGGGAGAAAGCTTTTTCATCAAAGAGAACGACAGTTCTAGTGGTGCCACAAAAGAAGTATCTTGTCAAACCAATCAAATTGGAAGGCCCATGCAAATCCAATAGTACGTCTTACCATTCGGATTCAAGGCACCATAGAAGCTTCTAACAAATGCTCAGATTACAATGAATATATATGGTAGGCACTGGCTTCTCTTTGACAGTGTTCAAGATCTGTTGATCGAAGGCGGTGGAACCCTAGACGGGAATGGAGACGTATGGTGGAAACGCTCGTGCAAAATAAAAAAAAAAAATCTCACGTTAGTCATTTTTTTATGCAACACTTCTTGTAATATATAACTGATGGGGTCAGAAAATTTTTTCAGTGAAGATACGATTTAAATTATAGATTTAAGTGTGAAAATCAAATTTTTATAACTTGAGTGGCTAGGCATGTACGCTCCCACTCAAGTGAATGTGGCTCCTCAAATGCCTAACTTAGTACTCTTTTCTCTCTGTTGTTTGCAGCCTTGCAATAATAAAGCGCCTACGGTATGTTCTATAACTCTATTTGGCTCGAAATAAGTGGATATTCTTAGTAGTCTTTCCTTTATATGTTGGGTCCGTCTCATATACTCTTAACATTAAAAAATAAAAAAAGAGGCTTGATTAGGTATGACTATAGTATCTAATCTCGTGTAATATAGAAAAATTAAACATTCACGTATCTTTATTAACGGTTTTCAAGTTTTAATTTTGTTTTTCCTTTATCTTCACCAAATCGTGTTGAGTATAAATAAATCTTTGTTACGATGTCATTATCTTCATTATCATTTCATAATATTAAGATTTCGGACTCGGTACAGATATATAGGTGTGTGTGTTTTGGCATGCAGGCATTGACATTTTATAAGTGTGAGAATTTGGTGGTGAGGGATTTGAAAATACGAAATGCACAACAAATCCAAGTTTCTTTCCAGCGATGCAAGAAAGTTGGAGCTTCCAGTCTCACTGTGACTGCACCAAGGCATAGTCCTAACACTGATGGAATCCACGTCACATACATACCCAGGACATTCGGATCTCTAACTCTGTTATAGGAACAGGTATATAGCTCCATTTATACTCAAGAAATTAAGTACAAATATAACGGTAGTTGCGAGTATAATCTAATAATAATTCCGCCGTTCTTCTATCATAAGATATAAAATTCAAATCCCCTCACTCTTAAGTTAAAAGTTACATTCGTAACACTTATTTGTTTAATAAAGATTTGTAAGTTTAATTTTTTGATATATATGAATTATCTTTTCTAATTTTAGCTGTGATTTTAGGTGATGACTGTATTTCTATTGTGAGTGGGTCTCAAAGAGTATGGATAACAAACATAACATGTGGACCGGGTCATGGAATTAGGTAATCTATTTACTTTTCCCTTGTTTGTTTTGTCATTTTTACCAATGTTTGTACTTGAAATGGGCGTGGAGATCTACAAAACAATTGTTTCAACTAAATTAACCAATTGAACCGTCATTGAAATTGGACCGATAGTGACTATAACCGATCATGAACATTGGTCATGGTTATGAGCTAGTTTAGTCCATTTGGTTAAGACCATACCGAAATCCACTCTTTCGAAAAATAAAAATAAAAATAAAATAAAATTAGGCTTGAATTTTGCAGTTATATTAGGGTTCGAACTCTTGCATAGTCATGAAGTGAGCACTTCTTACTGCTAGCCACCCATGGTGATCTTGAGTGTAAATTACTTATGATCCGTTTATGTGTTGTGAACTTCAAAAAAGTAGTTTTCAAAAGTCTCACGATATCATAAATTTATCCGACTGCAGTCATTTATTTTTAAGCCTATCAAGCCTTAAATATGCCACATGGAACTACCTTACATTTTGCACTTAAAAATTCAGTTTCTAATTTAAAGTATAATTAAAAAAAAAAAAAACGTTCATGAAAAATCAAAATTAAAATTTTAAAACCAAACTGATTGAATAAGAATCAAGGTTGACTCATTCAATTTTCTTAATACACTTAATCGATTGAGAAAAACTAAAAATTAATATGTGTGATAACCGAATATGACTTGAATATCAAATATGAGGGGAGTTTGACAAATCGTTTCAAATCATCTAACTCAACTTTTTTTTGTCTTTTTCCCAAAAAATTTTTGTCTTCTTCCCAAAAATTTTTTGTCTTTTCTGAAAATTCAAAAAAATTTACTATTAAACTTAAAAATCTAACTCAAATTATTCCACCAAAATTTTTCTTTGTTGTTTTGCTATTAATTTACCATTTTTTGTACTTAAAAATGAATAATGCTATCTTTTTTTTTTTTTTTTTTTTTCTCTCTTTATCATTTGTTTCATATTTTTATTCAGCATTGGTAGCTTGGGTTCTAGACACTCGGAAGCCCATGTATCAGATATAGTTGTTGATAGAGTAGAGTTTTTTGAAACGTCAAATGGAGTTAGAATCAAGACTTGGCAGGTATATTACGATTTAGTGTATTGCAAATCAATACATGTACACATTGTACCACTTCTCATAAATTTTATCAAACGATATGTCTAACTTTAAATTTGTGATATCTAAATACAGGGAGGTTCAGGAAGTGCAAAAAATATTGAATTCCTTAATATTCAAATGATGAACAACGTCCACAATCCTATCACAATAGACCAAAACTACGGTGATCCGAAAAACCGTTGTAAAGAAGAGGTAGAATTTCTTTTGTACGGTGATAAAATTCAAATGCAGCAGGAGATTTAAGTGCGAGGGCGTCGTGTTGAAAGACGTTGACATAAGACGACACCATGAAAAAAACAAGGCTCAAGCTTTATGTGAGAACGTTATATTGACAGATATTGGTTTCGTTGCTCCACTCTGTCCCAATGCTCACAAAGGAAGGAATAATACTAAGCCTTCAGTTCAACAACCACATCACACAAAAAAAATTAGAAACCCTGTTAATTAGCCTTAGGTTCAACATATTTAGAATAAATTAGTTTGGAGCTAAAGTGATTTTTTTTTTTTTTTTTTTTGAAATGAAGCTAAAGGGAATTGATTAACTAATTAATAAAGGTTTTTTTTTTTTTTTGGGAGTAAATTTTCTAATCTCATTCAAATAACATTCAACTGCATGAGAAAATTATTAGTTTTATAACTTCTTCGCTAATAATAAATTATGCGAACAGTGCAAAATTCAAACTTGAATATAATTTTAAAAAATTATTGTCTCTGGAGAGAATGCAAAATTTTTATGGCAAATGATTGTATTCTAATATGCATATAAAAGTTGAATCTTTTGCTGAGAAAACTAAAGGGTTTCGCTAATAATAAAATTATGAATGCTTTTTTTTTTTTTTTAACTTGGTATATAATTTGAACTCTGTACCTTTAAGAGGAGACATGTATGGTATTACCACTAGGTCATGCCTGCAACTACTGTATGTTGTCAATTTTGCTTCTTCAAATTTGATAACTAATTTCGTGACAAAAAAGAAAATACATTGCCTTTCCCTTTTATTTCTCAATGTATTTTTTTTTTAAATTTTCCCCCAATTTATTAAGGTTAATTATTCAATTACTTTTTCAGTTTTGACCTTAACAATTCCAAGCCAATTGGTAATTATCACTCACACCTCCCAGTTCCACCCATTTTAAAAATATCTTTTAAATGGACATGGGGTGTAAGAGTGCGAAATTTGTTCTTCAAAAGAACCATGCGGGCAGCGGGACCAAAGAAAAAGCGATGGTAAACGGGGCTTTTGAAATTTTCAAGGATTTAGATGTCACATTAAAGAATTTGGTCCAAACATTTTCAATTAATATGCTAATACAAGTATCATAATATCTGTGTTTCAGTCATTAAGGCATTTAAGAAGGCTCAAGAGACAGCTTGTTCATCTAAAGCTAATTTTCTTACACAAAAACATGTGTTTGTGATAAGTGATCATCATTTACATGAATACACATTCCTACAACTAAACTTTTTTAATTTCGCTGTCATATGATTACACATTCATCATTCATGCGATAATATAAATATAATATATATATATATGCATTAATGAATTGGATAGGTAAGGGCTCTTCTTCGACGATAATGGAGATATACGTTGGAAGCACGAGAATAATGATACCAATCTTTTTTTTTTATTATTATTATATCATGCATACAAATTTATCAGATGTTAAAGAATGAATGTATAAATAAATCTGGATATCGTGAAAATTTGAGCTAGTTTTATCATATAGGTTTCAATAAATAAAATTTCCAATAGTTTTGATTTTTTTTTTTTTTTTAATAATCGTCCAACACGTAAAAGCATTGCACGATACAATCAAATTTGAGTGATTGTCCCCAACATCTTTGCTTACCTTATTAATAAGATATTTCTTTTTTCCACTGATCTGCATGGCCCATGCAAGGAATCACCAATCTCCAACCCTATTGTACACATCTTCATTAAAAAACATTATGTTAAGCCCTTTTTTTTCTTTATATTTAAAACGTACAGATTTGGAGAACTGATGCATGTACTCTTGTTTGCAGGCTCTCTAACTTTTCATAAATACCTGAAACAAGTAGTAATTAAGAGATCTAAAAACCTAAAATGCACAACAAATCCAAGTTTTCTTCGAACACCGCAACCATCCACACCGGCCGGGGCCGGGATAGTCCCAATTCTGATGGAGTTCATGTTGCAAGGACCCAAGATGTGGAGATCTCCAAAAATGTTGAGAGAATGGAGCTGCAATTAACGCAAGGCAGGAGACGAGGTGATCATTGAAAATGTTTGCAAAAATATTATGGAGTTCATTCACATTGGAGATAATGTTGCGCCGGTGATGCAGTGCAGCATATAGTTTACCTTTATGATGCATTGAGACCACTCTAAGATCAAATAAGGTAACTTTCCGATTTTGATGGGGTCTTTTGACATTATCGGTTTGGACGAAAAACTAGTGTTTTTTAGGTGGAAATGGGTCAGTGAATTAAAACTCGTCACTCCATCACGATATATGCCACTTTTTGGCCAAATTTCATCGTTTAGGCCTTTACAAGAGTGCTTTTTCCGTTTTTATAATAAGTTGACGTAAGAATTTCGGATTCCAATTCAGATTGCGTTTCCTTATTATTCCTTGAGTCTAGTAGTTTCTAATTTCACTTTTGTTTAGTGCTTTCATTTTTGAAAATTTTTATATTTTGTTATTATTTTTTTCATTAGATTTGACCCTTTTTGTTTAGTTTTTCGTTTGGCTGTTTTCGTTCAATGCTTTTCATTTTTCGATTTTTTTTTTTAATTTATGGCAGAGCAGACATTCATTTCTAGGAATTTAATATTACATTAACAATGCTCTTAAGTAGCATAATTAAGTGAAAGCATTGTGTTGATATTTATAAAGATTCAGATTAATTTTGCTGTTGGCCTCCGAAGAATAGGTCTAATCTTAATTTGGCCCCTCATTTTCTGACTTGGGAGAAATGCCAAGTCTTTCATTAAGGGTTTGCATCTATTGTCTCATTTTCGTGTTTCAATGACTGTTCTCTCAATAGTATTTTGATAACTCATCTATTTGTTCAAGAATTTTTATATTTAACCTTTTTTATGGTGCTAAATTTTTAAATTCAAATAATATGGTATAACATTATATATTAGGAGGACAATCAATGAGACAGGAAATACAAGACAGCATATCAAATTGCTATAGAATGGGCCGAAAAATGAACGAGAAAATGCCATGTGTTGCTCACGTGGTACAGTTTTGATGGGCAATTCGATATTGTCAACTATCTAAACGGTTCCTGGGGCTTAATCTATTTGGCCGTCTGCGATTCATGTTGTTTATAAGTTCCTGTCGTTTGCACGATATACTTATCCGATCGCCTCTATGATACTGTCCTCTGTTAAAATCTATGTCGTTTTTAATTTCTCTTTTCCTGGTCACTGACGTTTACTACTGATTGCAGTTTTTTTGACTTCTGAACCTATTGTCGTTCGTTGGAGATAACTTGTGTCTGAAACATGTGTTATGGGAAGATGAATCGATATTTATATAACTTTTTGTGTTTTCAGGGGCATCGTCGTTTTCAAAACTGCCTTGTCGTTAATGGTTTCGTCTACACCTCAATACATTGTCGTCCAGAAGAGATTGTCGTTTTTAAGCGGTACGGATGGTTGGAGACATGTTTTGCCGTTTTCCAAAATCATGTTTGATGCTATGATGTTGCGGTTTTGAATAGTTTTGACGTTTTCAAAATTTAATACATGTTGTCGTTTTATATTTTCCGTGTTTTCAAAAAATATATATATATTTTCTGAGTTTCTTGTCATCTCTAAGAGGTGGTGTCTTTTCCATATGTGAACCCTTTATCCGCAACCTTTCTTTACAAATCCTACGTAAGCATGGATTGGAGGTTTGTAATTATCTTGAAAAAAAAGAAAAAAAAAAAAAAAAAAAGAAAGAAAGAAAGATATAAGGTAGTGTACCCATCTAATTTTCCGAGAGGCACCGCATTTTTGTACCATATATGAATCTGTAATGATATGGATTGATAATATATTCCGATCGCCGTGGTGGCGATGGTGTGGTTTTAAGCCATGTAATAAGATTGTTTTTCACCTTTAATTGATATATTTAATAAAAGCACTTCCCTTATCTAAAAAAATAATAATAATAATAATATTATTATTATTATTATAAAGCATTGCCGATTTTTAACAGAACAATGTTTACCTCCTCATTCAGGTTATTCCCTTCATGGGATACATAATTAATGATACAAAGACAAAAATAAATCTGAAATAGAAAAAATAAAATTTGTAACCATTTTACTGAACAACAATTTATTTTTCCTTTTTTTTTTTTTTGAATTTTCCCAATTTTTTTAAGATAAAAGAATTATTTTTTGCTACCTTTGTTGGTCATTTAAGAGAATCAGTGTTGGTAAACAACACTTGCTTGTGTTTAGCCGGAATATATATGTACTTGAAAAAAAAAAAAAAAAGAAAAAGCAATTTTAGCCACCAAGTTGCAAGCCCAAAGTCAATCCTCAATAGTCACGAGAGTTGGTATTTGACCATGATTTACAAAGTCAATCTTGTTCAGCCGCACGCAGCATAATACTTGCTCCGGCAATTCCTCTTGTTTTTGTGCCTACCATTAACACCATCAAACAATCGAATCAGCTCTGCGTAAATCTAATATTTTACCAAGTAAAAAAAAAAAAAAAAAAGGCAAATTTACTATCCTTTGACCTGAACCGAATACTCGATATATTGAAAACAACTTGTACATTTACTGAACGTTAATTTTACCTGGATGGTCAAACCCAAATCAAGAATCCCATTCTTGAAGCGGTCTTGGAATGATTCAAGTCCTTTCCTGGATATGTAGCTGAACCTATGTATATCTATGTCAATCTCAAAGTAATTGGGTCCCTGTACAAATGAGGAATAGAAGAAAATTTGGTGATTGAGAAGATGATATTTAAGAATTTTTTTTTTTTTTTTTTAAATCTGAAAAATGAAGTTCAAATAAGGTTTAACCTTGAAGAATTCATGTTGAGGCCTTGAGAGGACTGGCTTGTTATTATAAGCATGGATGAGCTTCTTTTCTGCAGAACCAAATTGGAGGTCCTCTGGATTAACCAACCCTGCAAGAATTTTTAGCCTTTCGCGGAAAGGAACCGTTGTGTCCCTTGCAAAACCTTTAACTTTCTCCACCTCATCCTCGACGAATCGCTACGAAAAAAAAAAAATGGCGGAAAATTTGTTTTCGATCCATCAAATGTAGCACACAAGGAAGACAGAGTAAAAGATATGGTGAAGAGAATAATACCTTGATGTTGTCCTGAAAAGTAGGAGAGATTTCTTTGTCGAAATTCTCGGAGACTTTGAAGTGTAACACAAGGCTCATGCCTTCTCCACTGCAATCACCGAGCAACATGGTTGCGGGATAAGTAGGCACCTGCAGCAACAAAACGGAATCAAATTCTCCCCCAGCTGATTCATAAGCTGATTAAAAAGCCTCGGAAATCGAAAACTTTAGATCACGGTGAGAGAGAGAGAACCTGAATGTTAACAATGAGGAGGGAGGGTAATTTGTCATTGGCTTTCACGGTAGGAAGTTCAAGGTGCTGAGCAATGTGACTGATCTTTCGTGGGCAGATAAATAAATCGACACCGAATGGGACATACGGGCTGAATCCTGAAGCAGGTTGTTTCTGTTTATCTCTGCAGGACAATTGTCCACCTTAGACATAAATCTTAACGAAAAACAAAACACAAAGGAAAGGAGAGGTGAACAAATAATGCGTGCCTGAAATAATTCTCGCCACGAAGCTTAAAAACCGATGGTGAAACCTCAGACCAGCATCCCGGGATAGGCTTCTCTCCCGTCGAACACGGGATTCTTAGTCCTGCCCTCGGACGAAACAATAGTTGCTCAGCTGCACCTGAAGCCATATATGCAATTTAATCATTAGTTAACACCTGGTTTTTGCATTGTAACTTACCGAAAAATTTTATAGGATGTGAACTAATAAAAATGCGCTTACAAATTTCGGTCCTTTCATCGCCGTCGATGGACTTCCTCTTGTAAGACAGCATGATCAAAGTGGACTGCTTTCTGGGACTGGACACATCATTGACATTCTTATTCACCGAGGGAAGCAAGCGAGGTAGGCTGGCTTTCATGTTGTTTTCTTGCGTTTTATCGGCTGAGAAAGTTGTGGCTCCGTCGATCTTGAGGTAACTCTCGTAGAATTCCTCGTACTTGGACCCCGAATCCACAAAGCATGAGGCGCTTTCGTACTGGAGCAATTGAGTACTCGGGATGTTCCCAATTGGATTGCTCGCTAAAGGGAAACCATCTGACGGCCCCCCAAAAAAAAAGAAATAAAAAAAAATTAAAAAATAGAAGCAAAGTTGGCTATTAAT
This sequence comes from Ficus hispida, assembly GCA_025413025.1. Taxonomy (NCBI): domain Eukaryota; kingdom Viridiplantae; phylum Streptophyta; class Magnoliopsida; order Rosales; family Moraceae; genus Ficus; species Ficus hispida. The sequence goes on along the minus strand of CM046371.1, from coordinate 5,541,983 downwards.
CAGAAAGTCATAAACAAAAAAGAGATTCGCTTTGTTGTAATGAGATGGAAAGTGCATGACCTCCATGAACACTACTGAAGTCATCATCCGAGTCAGATTCGAATATACTAACGGAGTCGAACCACGCTTCTTCTTGGCACATCCCTGCTTAAATTTGAATTGCATTTTGAGAAATGAACTTTTTCGCCAAAAGAATGAGAAAAATCAGAAAGCCAAAAAAAAAAAAAAAAATTTTTGAATGTTTTTACTACCGTTTGAATCAACTTGGCTGTGGTTCCATTGAAGCTGAGTGAGGTGAAATGTCATGTTGGAGACCTCAGATCTCTTGCAAGTGGTGGTACTAGTAGTAGTAGTCGGAGCGCCTTTCTCGAAGCCGAGGTGAACAAACTCAGGAATGGAAGTGGAAATCCTCACACGACGTTTGCCTGATCTCCGGTACTTTCTCCGAGATGTTTGGATCCTTTTATTCGATTTCGAGACACAGCCACCCATTCTGACAACAATTTCACCCAAACCGTTAACACAAATAGAGCAGGAACAACATAAAGAACAAACCTGTCATGTAGAGACAACTTCAAATTCGGCATATGATGCTTTGTTTAGAATTCATCAATAGAGTATTTAAACAAGAAAATCGAAGTCATTTCTAATGTCAGCTTTTTTTTTTTTTTTTTTTTTTTTAATTTGATGTCTGGAATTTGACATGAATCAAAACAATTCCAAGAATCTTATTTAATGGGGGAGAATTATACATACCTTGAATATAAAAGGAAATTCCTAAGTGGACTATTTTTTGCCTCTCTAGTTAGCGTCCACTCACTACTTTGATAAGAAAAACATCATTTCTAAGGTCTCACATCAACTTGTCACAAAGAAAACTCCACCTTATTCTTCATCTATTGGAGAAAACCTGAAGACAACTCGAAAAAAAATTAAATAAAAAGGGTGAATTTCAATTTGATGTTTAACACCAACTACGCGAAAGTTTTTTGCCAACCTCGTGAAACCGAAAACTAGTTGATGATCTAAAAGAACCTTGAAAGACTTCGATGCTTGATGTTTAACCATAAATGTAATGGTTAACATTGGCCAAAAAAAAAAATTTTTTTGAGAAAAAAGTGAATTCTTATGGGGATGGAGAGAGAACAAACGGAAAGAGTTGTATTAGTCTTAATCAAGTAAGATTAGAAAAATGGATAGAAGTTGATTATTTGGTAAGTTGTAAGACATTTGACAAATTTGTGGGGATGTAAGAGTCGCTTTCTTTTGATACAGAGAACCACTTGCTACGCGTCTCTAAAACCAAATGAGATATATTATATTAAGAAAAGAAAAAAAAAAAAAAAAAAAAAAAAAAAAAAAAAAAGAAGAACAAAAACTTAATGATTTATTTATTCATTCATTTATTTTTGGTATTGAAAGAAAGTTGACAAAGAATACAGAAGAATATTGGAAAAATATAGAAAATAAAATGGAACCCAGAAACGCCTGGCGGAAGAAGATGATTGAAGAAATGGCATAATCATGGATTAAGATTAATCATGTTTAGCATAGCCAGGTAAACTAAAACAAAACAAAAACAAAAACCAGAACAATAGAAAAACAAAAACCAGAACAAGTTGGAAACTGAGAAAGAAACAAAGGAAAAGAATATATTACACCCAAAAAAAAAATATCAAAAAGGAAAAAGACAGACCTGGGGATGAAGATAATATTATGGCAATGAAGTGTCGTAGTTTCCAGGGAGGAACCAAGGATTCCTCCCTTCCTCCTGTTTCTCTTGCTGTCTGTGTCTCTGACTTTTTTTTTTTTTTCCCTCTCTTTCTTTTAATTTTATTTTTTAAAAATTTTCATTGGTGTAAAAATGGCAGAGAATTTCAGAGAGAAAAAAAGAAAAACAGAGAAGAGAAAATACGTCAAAAACACAAAGAAGAAGAAGACGTGCGTTGTATTCGGATCCTATCCTTTAAATGTCTCTCTTTTCTCTCTCTGTCATTCCTCTGTTTTCGTTCTCTTACTCTGTTTTTGCTTTTGTTTTTGTTTTTGGTCTTTTCTTTTTTTTTTTTTTTAAGATTAGATATTTAGTAATAATCAAATCTGGCTTGGGTTTTATTGCCTGAGATTTCGCAGGCAGATGGCATTATGGCAAAGCCGATATTGAAGAACTTTAACTTAAATTAGTTATAACACCCCCGCCTACCACGCTTCATCTTTTCCCCACGTGTGACCCTCCTTTATTTAAATATATATATATATATATATATATATATATATATAGTCTCGTGTTGATGTTTGGTTCATATATAAAAATATTAAAGAGTAACATTTCTAATTGTACATGTTTTTTTGGCATTAACTGCTCTAATATTATTATGATACGCATAAAATCAGTTATAAAAATATTTTAAGTAAAAAGTTACATTTGTTAAACATGTATTATTGTGAAAACGGAAACTATTACTACATATATGCGCACGAATGTATATACACTTTTTTTTTAATGTCTTGGAATTATTGGCCCTTGCTGTGTTTTGAATGTTTAGATGCATACCCTTGAGAAAAATCCAGCTTCCGTCAACTCAATACGGATGAAACCTTTTTCTTTCGTTCTTTTTTTTTTTTTTCTTTTTTTTCTTTTTTTTTTCTTTTTTTGTTTTGATAGGAGAAATATTGTTAGGGATAAGATGTACTACCTTACGCGTAGATATGATGATGTTATAGGACCTAACAAGAAAAATGTGACAAATAGTAATTGAGTACTATAATGTAACAATTTTTAAGTGTAGTTACATAGTAATGAAATTTAGTACAATATTTTTCTTCCTTTTTGTGCTATATATATATACGCCAACTCCAAGTGGCAAAATTTAGAAAGAAAGGGAATAAAAATTGATGAGCATGCACGTAGCCATAAGATGCTATAAATTAGTTGCCACGTTTAAATCAATCACACGGACGTCAACATCGGGGCAGAGTGGCAAAGGGGAAAGAATTTGAACACTTTCTGGGATGCACATCCTTTGGCAGCATTTGAATTGGGAATTATAGCCGGCTAATCTGTTCGATAACACAAGTGTTTGGTATAATAGTTTGAATTGAGATTTTTAAGTTTTAATAGTAATTTTTTAAAATTTTTAGAAAAAATAAAAAAAATTTTGGAAAAAAGATAAACTTTTTAAGAAAAAGATAAAAAAAAATTTGAGTTGGATGATTTGAGTGGGTGAACCAAATACCTTCAAAATTTGAGTACAAATTTTATAAAGAAAAACATCGCAACAAAAAAAAGGTTTAAATTATGATTCAAACCCATGAAACAAACGACAAATTTATATTTGGTTACATTGAATTCAACTCAACCAAGCCACCAAACTCTTGTACTCTCCCAAGTCCTAAACAAGCTATTCATGTATTTCATTTCAGGCCCTCCCTTCCTTGATTGCAAAAATAAATTCTTGTTGGTTGAGAACTTGATGGTCTGAATTGTCTTGTCATCATTTAAAAGTGCATTGGGTAACTTGCACCACACTGTAACTAATGGCCATAAAGTTCTGATTGCTTTTTTAGTTCTTTTCTTGAATTCCCTTGAGTCATTACTCTTGTTAAGCTTGGATTCTATGTCTCTAAAAAGGCTTTGAATTTTTTTTTTTTTTGAGTGTTTTCAATGTAATTTAATGTATCATCCACACATATACCCTTGAAGGTTGCTTTTAACATATACATAAAGGAATGTTTTTTTATCTAACAACCAGATTCGATAGTTATAATTTTATTTTAAATAACTTATAAATTATAACAATTAGTTGATTACATAATACGGTTTATTAATTATTTATACAAAAAAATATTATAATAGAATCAATTTATCGTAACAATAACATTAAAAAAAAAAAAGAAGAAGAAGAAGTTGCATGTCCCCACTTGTTGGACAAGAAAGTATGTGTGTATGTGTGTTTGTATATTTCACCTTTACCAAGATGGAATTCCCTTTTTCAATTCTTTTTCTAAGGGGAAATCCATTTTTATTTCCAAATATTACCCCACTCTTCTTACGCCACATTTGACAAAGAAAGCTCAAAAAAAAAAAAAAAAAAAAAAAAAGGAGTGAGAAACTGTCTTTTCCCAAATTTCCAAAGTAAGAAAATCAGGTTAAATTTACCTATAACCCAGCTGAATGATTGCCAAAGAGGTACGCTGGATTTAAAAATTAGAATAATAATATCAAAATACCAATTTATTAACATAAAATGCAAGAGAATAAGATGCTCAAGCAACCCCATTATAAAAATATAAAATAATAATAATAATAATGATTAGTGGGTTTTTAGCCTGTGATCAGGACTCTATTAAATATTATTAATATAATATATAGAATATATATTTGAAGTAGAGAGACAAGGAGACCCTAGTGTAGCCGTGTTGATGTTGAAGTGGTTGGGCCGTAAAGGCACTTTCGATTTCAGGGACGAGGTTTGTCTTTTTCGCTTCTCACCCACCAAACGAAATAAAGAATCAAATGAACAAACTTTAACCTATGTTTCTAATTGTTGTATAAATTTACATGTAGCTCCCTCTAAATTCCCTCTCAATCGTTTTTCTTTGTTTTTTTTTGTTTTTTTTTTTGTTTTTTAGCCTGTAAATTTTTATACACATTTACATGTAGTTTCCATACAATAATTTTTGACTTCGTCATTGGTTGGGACCGTGTTAGATATCACCTTATCATATAGCACCAAAATTTGAATCGTCAGCATTTTACTTTGAGGTCCAATTTCAAAAATAATATTTTCTTTTAAAACTATGAGCTTGTGATAGATTATGGAACTCTAGGTTGAGACTGGTGGAGGATGGGTTCAAGTCTTGTTATTCATATGTGGTTAAATTAAATTTCCATACAAGTCGTAAACGTAACGGTGAAGAAATTATCGGTCTTTTTTTTATTAGGGGAAAAAAACAAACTAGTTTGAGTTCAATGCAATAATATGTAATATATGTCTGTGTATGCATGCAATGAGACTTAATGAAAATGACATGTTACAATTTGACTTGTGTTGATAGGGCTTAAAAAAAAAAAAAAAAAAAAAAAGTCTTGGAAACATCTTGTTTGCTTCGCTCACTCATTTGTAAGTTTTAGATATATAGTTATTTATATGTTAAACATCTTCAGAGTAAGTTCTGAAGATATTGAATTGTTATTTCCTCTTGGGAAACAGTGTATGGGGATTGTATTTAGGTTTTTCTTTTTAACTTTTGGAGTTCTTATTACTATATGTTTTATTTAAAAACAAGGGAAGCTAAAGTGGAGACTATATGTATAATATATATAAAAATATTAGTTGAAATCATGCGTGAAGCATATACATATTAAAATTATTAAATATTTATTTAATAAACATAAATGTCAAAATTTTTAATGATATAATATTTTTCACACGGATTACAATATATATTTTTGACACATATGTTAGGCTATTATAAAAAAAAATTGAAAGTAATTACAATTTGAAAATATATTTTTATGGTGACAAATTTGATTAAAAAAGTAATTCATAAAAAATATCTCTATAAAAATAAAAAAAATAAGAGATTAAAAAAAATACAAATTTAGAAAAAGTTAAGGGAAAAAAAGAAGAGAAATCAAGAAAAAGTGAAATATATATATATATATATATATATAAAATATCATCACAAAAAATAAGAACTTGACCAGATTTATGAATAGCGGAATTTCACTTTTTTAATAAAGTTATTGACATGCATAATTTTCCTGCAATAAATCAAAATCGCAATAGGGTAACGCAACAGTAAATAGAATCATTTTATATTTAGAACATTCACTTATATCATATCAAAAAAAATCTCCACTACTTATCGTGGTTTCCAACAATCCCCGTTTGAGCATTTTAGTAAATAGGGAATAATTTGTTTTATTAAAAATAAAACAAGAAAAATAGAAACTCCAATTATATATATAAAAAAAAAAAACAACAACAACAACAACGAAAAAAGAAAAAAGAAAAAGAAAAAAAAACATTAAGTAAATGGCATCCTTGTTTGGTGCAAACACACTCAGGAGGTGGAGAATATACATATCCAACTGCTACATCAAAAAATCAGATAGAGAATCTAATAATAGTTCTTTAATCTTTGCTTTGATTTATAACAAATTTGGTAGAACTATTAGCTTCTAGACCAATTCCAATGACTTCCTCTTCCCAACTTTTTTAAAAGTGTTGTTTGGTATTATAGAAAGTGGAGGATTATCTAATTAGTGAAAACCATATATATGTAGATATATATATATATATATATAATTGATTTGTTTGATGGGAAGGAAACCAAACAAAATAGAAGATATCATTTTCCCAAATCACCAAACCAATAATTGTGTTGTGGTGCACAGCTACAATAACACTTGAAGGGCTTGGATTTGTTCCCTGCAGCCAATTAAAATAACCCAATTCCACTTCAACAACTTCACAAAAAAGTAGACCAATTATGCAAAGATAAGCCAAGTTTTATTGTTTGCCGAGCCTATTGTTCAATTTCTCTTTGCAAGTATTAAATATGTATATTATATATATATATATATATATGACTAAGAGAAAAAGGGGAAAAAGTAAGTTTGGAAAGAGATAAAAGTCATTCAATAATGTGATCAGTGGGACTTTTGATTGATTTTTCTTGTTTTATATAATTTGAGAATTTTTAGTGTTTTATTTGGTGAATATATTATAGTTTAAGAAATGAGACTTCTGAATATATTTGCAATTGAGTCATGTAGCCAATGCTGCTCTAACTAAAGTTGCTTTTGGCATATTCTTCAGCTTCGCCTAACCAAGCCAATGCCCATTTTTAAGCCGAATAACCTGAAAATTAAGAGGACATGTTCACTCCAAAAATTCTGATGCTTTGGAGCATCTTTTTCTTTTTAAATGAAATTAATACCTAAATGTACCAAACTTGTTTACCAAATTTTTGTTTACCAAAATATATCAGGAGGTTTTTGTCTAACAAATTTAATATTAGTTGCATAGCTAATTTTGTGATAGAAATAAATCCACCATAGTTAACTCTGTGTGTGAGATGAAGGAATTTGAATTAGAGTTTTCAGGTTCGAAATTTTAATAAATATGAGTCATATACATTCATATGATTTTAAATATATATATATATATATATATATTGTGAATCTCCTCCACCTATTAAAACCGATAATGTTCACACTCCGACTAAGTAAGGAGAGATTTAAAAGTAATTTTGATTTTTTTTTTCTTGTAATTTCTTGACATTATGAAACACAAATCCAGTCCTGAACGATTGAATTGACCATGGGGATTGGATAATCAATAATTTGACAACCTTTAATCAGAGTTGACTAAAAGTTAATTTTTGGCATTTTAATGCAAGTGCACAAAGTGTACTAGGTACAGATATTTGGATCACAATTTATTAAAACAAAATGGGTGCAGATGTGGAGTCTGCCCAATGTTTTGGGGACAAAGATTAAGGGGCACCCAAGATCAGAATACCAAAAAATAATTTGAAGGCAAAGCATTTAAATCCCCCATGTTCTTGAAATTTATAGCTGAGCTCCAGAAATTAAATTCCTCGCACATGGGACATATTTTATTTTCGAATTATTAGGATTCGGACTTTACTAATTTAATGGATACTTTCATGAACTTATATTTTCTTCATTACTTACATTTTCTTTGTTCTCTCTCTCTCTCTCTCTCTCTCTCTCTCTTTTCCTTTTCAGTTGATAAAATAGAAACGGCAAAGAAGATGCAGAAATATGAAAACCAACAAAAAATGCCTTTTGCAAAAGGGTATTTGTTCAACACAAAACAAAAGGTTGAAATGGCCGATTAAAAAAAAAAAAAAGTCCAAATTTTCAGGTTTGAAATAATGAGTTTTGATAATTCCTATATCTGCGGTCAATATCATATTAATTAATTGATAAATCTTATATCTACTGTGTATATTTGATCAATTTCAGTATATATTTTTTGTTTCAATATTGATAACAGTCTGACTACTTTACTTGGCCGTATCATTTATCAAAATGAGGGGGGAAAAAAAAAGAGACTACTTATTACAAATTTTCTTAAACATATTAAAAATATATATAAATGTCTTGGACAATTTATTTTTCTTAAGAATTGGGACGAAGTACTAAACTATTATTTTAAATATAGTAAATAACATATTTACCTAATAAACAAATAACATATTTACAAAATTATTAAAATAAATAAAAATATTACTTGTAAATAATTTATTTAATCTTAGTAAAAAAAAAAGCATTTACTTGTAATATAATATTTACGTTTTTAGCTTCCATAAATATAATATTTACCTTTTTTTTGTTTCATAAGTTTAGAAACAAGTAATTTGTGTTTCCAAGCATATATTAATGGTAATTTCATACCTGACTCTATTATATGAGGTGAAAAGTTCAAATCTCTTATATTAAGTTAAAAAGAAAAAGAAAAAAGAAAATACCCAAATAATTAAATTTTTTTTTATCTACTTATTAATATGACATAAATTTCCTCATCTTGACTAACATAACACCAATGCCTGTCATTGATTAATATGATATAAATTTTAGTTGCGATGTTAGTATCAAATTTTTGTGTTGTGCTTTCCCAAAAAATAGAAGGAGCAAGTAATTTGACCCAACCAATAATTGGGCTTTGTTCGCACTAGAACTGAAATGGCATCCAAAAACGGGCTAATCTAAAGCCTAACTATTGGACTGGGCCCTCAACTGGCCCTTTTCAAAACAGAGAGATCATTTACGAAGAGGCCCACAACCGATCTATTCGGGTGGGTAGTCCGTTGGATCCGCATAACCCAACCCAACCCAACCCAACCCAGTTCAGCCCAACCCGCACGTGTCAACATATTTATCCATTTTTTTTAAATAAAAAAAGCAATTATATAAATACCTGTTTACGCAGAGAAGAACACAACTCCTAGGGTTTTACTTTTTCTTCAGCTCTCTGCCTTCTTCGCCGTTCTCCTCTACTGTTTCAGTGTTGTTCGTCTCCTGCTCGGCGTTCAGTATTTCTTCAGGTTGGTTTCTCCTCTTTTTCAACCCTTAATTAATATACCTCTATTTTCTTTTGCTTTTGTTGTGATTTTCCTTTTACCTTGATTTCTTGAGTTTTTTTTTTTTCTTTTGCGAATTAATGTTTATATGATTTTTATGCTCTGAAAGTGTGATTTAGTTTTTGTATACATAATCTGGGAATCTGGGTTTTGTCATCGTTCATCGGATTTTTGTAAGCTTGCTTCAAATGATTTTGGATTAGATTTTAGGTTTAATGATTAATTCGAATGTTATTTGTTCTGGGAAAGTGGGATCTGTTTTTAATGTTTTGTAGTTGCTCTCTGTTGTCATGTTTTTATGTTTATTGAGATGAGAAGATCTGACCCAGCTTATTGTAAAGAGTGGTTTTTTTTTTTTTTTTTTTTTTTTGGGTGGCCTTTCCGAAGTGAGGAAGTACTAAGGTTACAGTTTAGGAATATCTTTTCGAATTCGGAACTTTTGATGATCTGCATTGGTATTTTGAGCCAACTGAAAGATATGTTATCCTAAGTTTCTTTGATATTCCTTCTGTAGAATGGAGTCCCAGCTTAAGCATGCTGTGGTGGTGAAAGTCATGGGCCGGACTGGCTCAAGAGGACAGGTGACTCAAGTGAGGGTCAAGTTTCTCGATGACCAGAACCGGTTCATCATGAGGAACGTCAAGGGACCGGTGAGGGAAGGCGACATTCTCACCTTGCTTGAGTCCGAGAGAGAAGCGAGGAGGTTGCGTTGATGGGGCTTTCCCGTTGTTGGCTGCAATCTGGTCTTTTCTCAATTTTGTTTACAGTTTTTTTATGTTTGGTACTATAAGCATGACAGACCTGAGTTTTGAGATGATACCTTTGTGTGGAATGATTTTGAAGTTTCTGTTCAAAACAACTAAACTTTGCTTGCTTTAAGATTATTGTCCCTTGTTTTTTTCTTCCCTGCTTAAATGTTTAGAATTGTTTTCACCTTAGGATTCTGAAACCCACCAAGTTTCATATGAATACTTTTTTTTTTTTAGTTTGTTTAAAACATGCTCCATCCGTCTCCAAACTATTCAGTTGGTGGTGTTCTAAAATGACCTTGAACTCTTAAAATAGTACCTACTCGGTCTCGTTTCCGTTAGTTTCCGTTCAAAATTTAGCATATATGTGTAGATAATAAAGGGAATTGAACATCAATTTTGTGCAAAATTAGCTAAAATAACCATAGCAGTTGTTTTTTATAAATAACAAACATACCCATTAAAAAGACCCAAGAAGAAGAAAGACGATAAGAAATTTCACGAACATCAAACAAATTTCCAATCAATGCCTCTGCTCCTCCAATCAAAGCACACGAGTCCTCCTTGACACATTTGCAAATAAATAAATTAATAAAACTCCGCATGGGGAGAGAATCGCCATGGGGTGGGCATAGTGGAGGGAAATAGCGATGTCGTGTGGGGGCTGTGCTGCAAGGTGGTGGCTCGATGGGGAGTTGCACAAGGGCTTTTTGGTGGTGTGGGAGGTGAGTGGTAAGCGCAGGTGAGTTGCACAAGGGCTTTTTGGTGGCGCGGGGAGGTGAGTGGTAAAGGGAGGTAGGCGAAGGGCTACCGCCGTCAAGGGTGTAAATGGTGCTCAGCACGGTGGAAGGAGGCTGTGACGAGCTTTTCATGGTGGAGTCCGTTTCTTTCTCATCTCCTCTTCAATTTTGAAGGTTAAGATGGATAGTTGCCCCAAAATCCTCTTGCTTGCTCGTAGAATCAAGATTGACTATGGAGATCCGGATAATCACAAATTTAACTACCCTTTAATCAGAGTTGACTAAATTAATGGCATTTTTAATGCAGTGCAGACTGCACTTGGTACATCTCTTTGGATAGCAAGTTAAAGAATTAAAATCCCCATGTTCTTGTAATTTTATAGCTGAGCTTATAAAAATAAGCCTACGTTGGAGTTCATTTTATTTTGAATTCAACTGTATTTTATAAATGATTTTTTGTCTTTTTTTTGAAAAAAATAAAAAAAAAATTATGACTAGTTTTTTTAAAAGGAAACCAATTTTAATTTAAAATTTTCATTTCATTTCAAACTCAAACTAAACACCAAACGCTCTCCAAATTCCCAGCACATGGGACATATTTTCTTTTCGAATTATTAAGGATTCGGATTTCACTAATTTAATAGATACTTTCATGTGTTCCATTAATCAGTTTCACCTGTTCTCTCTCGTCAACACTATGTCCTCCTAGGAGTAGGACCACAATGGGCAAATGGCATGCCAAAATGGGCTCGTCTGAGGCCGATGCATTTTGCATTACCAAACTTGTCCCAAGCCTCAGGGCTTCAACTAGCCCAGAATCCATGTTCTATAGCCTAAAAGTCTGTTCCCCACAAAATGAAAGGTAAATCTTTTCAATGTTGGACAATCAATCTAATGATTGATTATGTTAATCACCTGATTAGGTGGCAAATCAACACACTAACCAAAAAAATCAAAAAGTGAGAGAAATTGAGATTGATAAAGATGGCTAAAAAGAAGGAGATTTTGATTCCCATGCATATTCATTTTAAAAGTGAGAGACACCAATGAAATCGACTTTAATCCGTCCACTCAAAGAAATTTGTTTTCATAAAAAAAAAAATAATAATAATAATTTACGAATTTTTAGAGTAAAAACTGTCATGTTTCACCATTTATAAGAATTATTTTTTAGTCTTAGATCAGTCTCTTACTAATCTGATATCTAAAGAATTTGTGTTAAATTTTTACAACATGTACTATAGAATTACTCTCCATCACAAATCAAACAGCTAAAAAATCAATACAATAGTTAAAATGTTAGTTTCTAACTATAGTGAAAAAAAAAATTTCTAAAGTTAAAAAAATTTCCCCAATACCTTATATAAAATAAGAATAAAGTATTTTTTTTAATTATTATAAAATGAGAAACATAGATAGAGAGAGATGTGGAGCCCACGGAAATAGAGGGTTGGATATGATTAAATGCATCACATGTTTGTCTAAAGTAATATAATGAAAGACACCCACCCAACACTCACCCCTTTATTTTTAATTTCTCATCATGAAAAGTCCCAAGCATGACCCTCCCTAACTTTTAATTTCTGTTTGGCCCCATTTTGCTTATGACAGTGACAATCATACAATAAGAGACAGATTTTCTACCCATCTCTGTGTTTTCTTTAACGAAATTTCGGCTTTCTATTTTCTATAAAAAATATTTTTTCGTTGCTGACAGGATTTTATATTACAGTTAATATTTCAACATTGAGAGGATTCTTTAACATATATAAACAAATACCCTCTTTTATTTAATTGAAACAAATACTATAATTTACATATTATAAAAAATGTAAACATTGATGTTACAAACAATTCATTATCATGAACAAAACAATTAAACCATTAATATGTTTCGGTAAAAAAAAAAAAAAAAAAGAGGAAGATTGCAAGACGAAAAATGTAACGATCAAATTAATAATGTTGTTGTTGTCTTTTTTTTTTTTTTTTGGTAGAAAGCAAAATTGATAATGTCAGTTACCGTGTTATAAGACAATTCCTTGCAAGCGTGACATAAATACAAATATCGTGGATGTGTTTGCTTACATATTTGTTACGTGGCATATAATATAAAAAATATATTTATATATATTTCACGAAATATATATATATATATATATATTGTTTGTATGGATTTGGCATCACATAGAAGATAGATCTCGTGAGAAAGTTCATATGTACGGTCAAGTTTGCTGCTCATTTTACTGCCTTAAATCACTCCGAAAAAGGAAAAATGACTAGATTGTTGGTTGGGCAAGGCAAATCACAGTCAAAGATGAATCTAATTTTGTAGCTCTATTGGTACATTTTCTTATGGGGTACGAATCAAAATACCTTACTAGTTCTGTACTCGTTTGTTTTTTTTTAATTAATTTATTTTTTTAGTATCGATATTATTTGTTAAATAAATAGATGTAATTATGATGATTTAGAATTGTGTATTTATCGGTCAATATTTTTAAATAAAATTATTGGTCTATGCTTTATATTCTATGTTTCTCTTTTTGAACGCGCTAATGATAATATAGCTTAGCTAGTCACAAGATTGTTAGAAAAAGGTAGAAATCTCGCCCTAAATTTCAAGTCTGAGCGACAAAAAAGAAAGAACTTTGTATATTGTTCTTTTTCACCATTTTTCCAACATTGCATGTCCTAAATTTTTCAAGTTTTATGTGTCATGGAAACACAATTGAAAAGCATTAGTTCAAAAAAAAAAAAAAAAAAAAAGAAGAAGACAAAAAAAGGTACCAAATGGGTTTTCTCTCTTTTACTCTTCCTATTTTCTTTTCTTTTCTTTTCTTTTTTCTTTTTTTTTTTTGAATTTTTTTTTTTCATCTCTTCTTTGCTCTCTAATGAAGCAACTTATTCTGATTATGATCACGTTGATCTTATAGACTCTTTTGGCTCCCGGCTCACCAATTCTGGGTCCACTCCACACCTTTTACTTCCTATTTCCATTTCCGTGTAAGAAAACTAAAATAAAAAGAGATTTACATTGAAGACCATCCAATTGTACAAAGCATGATGTGATGCTTTTGTCTGTGCCACCTTCATAACTGAAAATATCTCTCACACTAAGATAATTTTTTTTAAAATTCTAACTTAAATACTAAATGCTCAACTAATTCGTTTAAATTAAACTTAAAAATTTTAACTCTACCAGAAATTAAAAAGATGCTAAGAATTGTAAGCGTTGCTTCTTATGGCCTTTAGGTGTGCATGGGATCTTCCAAGCTTCTGATACCATCAAATTTTCAGTTAAGAAAATTACATTTTTCTCCCGTCAAAAGTGAATGTTTTCCTTTGGAAAGCAACTAAGATGAGTATTAGAGCACCTCTAATGAAGTATTAAATTAATGTCGTAATAATAAATTTTGATATTTGGGTAAAAAAAATAGGATCTAATGTATTGTTATTTTCTATGTTAAATTTTGATAAGTACAACTAACGTCAAATTTACTTCAACCCAAAAAAAAAAAAAAAAAACTAATGTCAAATTTACATCGTTTTTTCTTTTGTTTTTTTAGAGGTCTCTGGACCAAAGGGTAAGAAGCTCACCAAGTCCAACTCTAGGAAGAGAATAGGTCACGAGGCACCAATCACATGACTCCAATAATGACAACCACAAAGGCCAATGAAACAAACGGGGGGTCACTTGTATAGTCACGGGTCCAATTCCTGGCCTAATGTTTGACATGCATAGTTTTTCAATATATATATATATATATATATATTATGCTATAATTAAATTTTCATTTTTTTTATACTAGTAGCAATTAAATGAATTGCACGCATCATCCAGCCATCATCTCAGGCGTTCTTTTAAGGGAGTTTTTATTTTAGTACCTTATATTTATGACTGAAGTAGTTATATATTGCACCCATAAATTAGACAATTAAAATTTTGATTCAATAATAATTGTAGGTATGGTTTAGTGGTAATTTTATACATGACTCATAATTCTGAAGGAGGAAAAAAAAAAACTTAGATCCAATTATTAAAATAACAATTTTCAAAAATAGTGTAAAATATGACGCCATTTGATAAAAGCTCCATCCTTTTATAACATAGCTAGTGTCTTGATTTTGTTTTTTTTTTTTTTTTTTGGAAACAACATTTTTTAAGGGAAAAGAAAACTTTAGAACAAAAAGAGAGAAGATTAAACACTTGAATAATTGTACTCATTTGGTCTAATCCCTCAATTATGGGGCTTGTTAACAACCCCACCTTTCTTATATACATTTGATTTGTTTTCTTCTTGATGTCTCTATATTCAAGCCCTTCACATTCTCTTCCTGGTTTTGTATCTTTCCTTTTAAAAATTTAACAACAATAATGTAAAGTATGAAATTGGAAGACATCAACTTAATCTCTTTATCTAATCAAGTCTGAAACCTCACAAGAAGATGAAATTAGATCCCACCGTTTTTCAATAGTTATTTGGTATGATTATGACTTCCCAATACAACAACAATTAAAATAATAAAGCCAATAGTTGACCAAAAATGTCAAAAAGTTACAACATTTGGGGTCTCTTCAACATTTCCCATAACCAAAACAACTTATCTGCAAAAGCAAGTAAAAAAAAAAAAAAACAGTTTATGATTATTTATCTATAACTATATATAGAAAGCACAATGATGTGCAAAACATTTTGTCCAGGTTTGTTTCCTTTAATTTGGATGAAAATGTTTTGTATTTACTTTTTAATCCTTTATTTTTTTTTATTTTGACCCAATTTTTATATTTTTTTTACAATTTAATCTTTTTTTTAGTCTTTTGATTTTATTTTTTTCTTTTTTTTAATATTTTGACTTAATTTTTTTATTTTTTATAATTTAGTCCTTTTTTGTATTAGACGACAATATTTTATATTTATTTTTTAGTCCTTCGATTTTCTTTTTTATTTTGGCCCAAATTTTTTTAATTTTTTTAAATTCATTCATTTTCTGTATTGGTTAATTTTTTTTTTCCATTTTAATCATTTTATTTTTTCATGTCTCTCTTTTTTATTCTTAGGTCTTTTTTTTGTTGGCCTATCTTTTAAATTTATATTAATTTTTTTATATGTAAATAAAATGTTTAAGGGTTAATTTCACTTTTAGCACCTCTGAAAAAAATAATATTAAAAACAGCAGCACTTTTTGTTCTATTCAATTTCAGCACTTACCGTGGGGCCCAGTAGCATTTAATGTATATCAAAGTACAGGATTACCCTCATCTCCTACCCACGAAATTTTCTCTCTCCCTCGCATGGCCGAAAAAAGTTTTTTTTTTTAAAACCACCATGTACAGTGGTTTAGAGAGAGAAAACTGAAATCTAGAGAGAGAAAACTGAAAACTTATTTCCGCCTAGCCCCCACCACCCATTTTGAAACCCGAAGCTTCATATAATATAGATAAACTTCCATGTAAAGAGAGAAACTTCCATTTACAGAGAGAAACTTCCATTTACAGAGATAAACTTCCATGTACAGAGAGAAACTTCCATCGAAAGTTTCTTTTTTTTTTTAAATTAGAATTTTTGACCTTTTTAAGTAAAGGTCATAACCATTATGACCACCCGGTCATAACCGTTATGACCATAACCTGGCTTTTTTTTTCGAATTTTACATTTTTTACTATTTTTTATCAATGGTCATAACCATTATGACCGCCTTGTCATAACCGTAATGACCAGTTCTTTAATTTTTATTTTTAAAGCATTAAAATTTTTCGTTTGTTTTATTTTAAAAGAACTTTTTTAACTATTAGTTATTTAGCTATGGTCATATCCATTATGACCACCCGGTCACAACCATTATGACCACGCTTTTGTTTTATATAATTAAAATTGTTTTAAGTCGAACTATTTTCACTATTTTTTAGCGGTGGTCATTTCCATTATGACCACCCGGTCACAACCATTATGACCACCCCTTTTTTAAGTCGAACTATTTTCACTATTTTTTAGCGGTGGTCATTTCCATTATGACCACCCGTCACAACCATTATGACCGGTTTTTTTTTTTTATTAAAATTTTTTATTTTTTATGTCGAACTATTTCACTATTTTTTAGCGGTGGTCATTTCCATTATGACCACCAGGTCACAACCATTATGACCGGTTTTTTTTTTATTAAAAATTTAATATTTTTTATGTCGAACTATTTCACTATTTTTTAGCGGTGGTCATTTCCATTATGACCACCCGGTCACAATCATTATGACCGGTTTTTTTCTTTTTTTTAATTTTTTTTAAAATTTTTTGTCGAACTATTTTTTTGGCGGTGGTCATTTCCATTATGACCACCCGGTCACAACCATTATGACCGGTTTTTCTTTTTTTTTTTTTAATTTTTTTTAAAATTTTTTTGTCGAACTATTTTTTAGCGGTGGTCATTTCCATTATGACCACCCGGTCACAACCATTATGACGTTTTTTTTTTTTTTTTTTAATTTTTTTTAAAATTTTTGTCGAACTATTTTTTGGCGGTGGTCATTTCCATTATGACCACCCGGTCACAACCTTTTGACCACCCCTTTTTTTTTTTTTAATTTTTTTTAAAATTTTTTTGTCGAACTATTTTTTTGGCGGTGGTCATTTCCATTATGACCACCCGGTCACAACCATTATGACCACCCCTTTTTTTTTTTTTTAATTTTTTTTAAAATTTTTTTGTCGAACTATTTTTTGGCGGTGGTCATTTCCATTATGACCACCCGGTCACAACCATTATGACGGTTTCTTTTTTTTTCTTTTTTTTAATTTTTTTTAAAATTTTTTGTCGAACTATTTTTTGGCGGTGGTCATTTCCATTATGACCACCCGGTCACAACCATTATGACCGGTTTTCTTTTTTTTTTTTTTTTTAATTTTTTTTAAAATTTTTTTCGAACTATTTTTTGCGGTGGTCATTTCCATTATGACCACCCGGTCACAACCATTATGACCGGTTTTCTTTTTTTTTTTTTTTTTAATTTTTTTTAAAAATTTTTTGTCGAACTATTTTTTGGCGGTGGTCATTTCCATTATGACCACCCGGTCACAACCATTATGACCGGTTTTCTTTTTTTTTTTTTTTTAATTTTTTTTAAAATTTTTTTGTCGAACTATTTTTTAGCGGTGGTCCATTTCCATTATGACCACCGCGTCACCCATTATGACCGGTTTTTCTTTTTTTTTTTTTTAATTTTTTTTAAAATTTTTTTGTCGAACTATTTTTTGGCGGTGGTCATTTCCATTATGACCACCCGGTCACAACCATTATGACCGTTTTTCTTTTTTTTTTTTTTTTGGCCACGTCAGTTTGATGAAATCCATTTGGACTCGTTCTGTTTCATGAATGTGAAACAGGGGCAATACATTCACTCTTATTAATAATAAACGCGGTTTGCATGGATTAATTTAACCCTTACTCTTGAAATTGTATATGTTATTACACTATGACATATAAAATTAACAAAAAATTTGAGAAAAATACAATTAATGGGAATGTGTTAAATGAAAAAATAGTATATGTCTCAGGCGAATTCCT
>CM046371.1:5499965-5523720 GCA_025413025.1 Ficus hispida | reverse complement strand
TTCGAGAAGCATTTTCAGAAGTCCGCCGAGAAGAGAGCAGGAAGAAGCTGATGATGACCGACAAGACTCCCACATCAAGTGCTGAAGGTTCGGCTCTATACACTCATTCCTCTTCACCGAACAATAAACCCCAGAAAAACCGACCTTGGTGCGAGCATTGTAAAAAGCTCGGCCATGTGAAGGAGAGTTGCTGGAAAATCTACGGCAAACCTGCAGATTGGAAACCTTCCAGCCGGCGACAGGATAGAGAAACCCGTGCAAATGTTGCTGCCACAACTGACAACAGTGCTGATTGTAGTCCATTCACAAGAGAGCAAATTGAAGCACTGCAAAAGATGTTTAGCAATGTTTCTGGTTCGGGTCAGGCGCCTCCAAACCCAGCCGAAAAACCCACCAGCCTTCTAGCGCATCAAGGTACCCTATCCTATGCTCATATTGCACAAAATGCTTCAAAACCGTGGATTGTTGATTCAGGAGCGTCGGATCACATGACTGGAGATGTCAATCTGTTCAAGAACTACAGCCCAAGTGAGAATCACTCTGCAATTCGAATAGCCGATGGTTCATTCTCACCAGTTGCAGGAACCGGATCAGTTCAATTAACAAAGGACCTTCATCTCTCTTCTGTCCTTTATGTTCCTAAATTAAACTGCAATCTTCTCTCAATCAGCAAGCTTACTCATGACTCCAATTGTGTGTCTAAATTTGATTCCAACTGTTGTGTTTTTCAGGCGGTGGATTCGGGGAAGGTGATTGGCAGTGCTGAGATGCATGGTGGACTCTACTTGCTTAACGGAAGTAATCTCCTTGGTAGACAAGTTCACCAGTCAAGTTATGTTTCAGAGTCTAGTAATTTTATTTCCAATTCAGTTTCGAGTCCAGTTATGTTGTTGGCATTATCGCCTCGGTCATCCGAACTTTGCATACATTGAAAAATTGTTTCCACATTTGTTTATCAATAAAAATTCTAAGGATTATCAATGTGAGATTTGTCAATTTGCAAAGCATACTAGACATGTGTTACCCTAGCTTAAAATACAAACCATCTCATCCTTTTTCTGTTATCCACAGTGATATTTGGGGACCCTCAAAAGTAAAAAACCTTAATGGGACTCGTTGGTTTTTGTCATTCATAGATGATCACACAAGAACAACTTGGACTTTCCTTATGAAAGAAAAATCTGAAACAGCCACTATTTTTCAATCCTTTCACTCCATGATCACCACTCAATTTCATTGTCCAATCCAAGTACTCAAAACTGATAATGCTAAGGATTATTTTAATTCTATTCTTGGCTCTTATCTTTCTACTCATGGGATTATTCATATAAGTTCGTGTGTGGATACCCCTCACCAAAATGGGGTTGCTGAGAGGAAAAATAGACACCTTCTTGAGGTAGCCCGTGCCATTATGTTCTCCAATCATGTACCTAAACACTTTTGGGGGGAAGCCATACTCACTGCCACTTATCTTATCAATAGGATGCCTAGTCGAATCCTCAAATTCCAAACTCCGCGTCAGACTCTAATCCAAACCTACCCACACATCCGTTCCTTCTCCTCCGATCTACCACTAAAAATCTTTGGGTGCACAACTTTTGTTCACATTCATCAACAACATCGCACCAAACTTGATCCAAAATCCCATAAATGTATCTTCCTTGGTTATTCCTCTAATCAAAAAGGTTACAAATGTTACTCTCCAATCACTAGGAAAGTGTACAACTCCATGGATGTCACCTTTTTTGAGACTCAATCTTATTTTTCCCAATCCAAAATTCAGGGGGAGAACTTGCCGGAATTTCAGAATTGGGATCTTGATCTTAATCCTCCACTTGACTCAGTTTCCCAAAATCCTACTACCCAACCGGTCTTCACTGAAAATGCTCCAACCGAACCTACTCTTATCACTAAACCTGTCCCTACTCCACATCAACTTGACACCACAAATCATGAACTTCGTGTCTATACCAGAAGGAGAAAACCAAGTGAGCATGTAGAGAACAGCATACAAATCAGTGATTGTCAAGAGCCAGAACCAGATCCTCCGGCATCTGATAATCATAATAGTATGGATTCTTTATCCCATGACACTATTGTTCCACTGGTTGATGACTCTAATCAGCCAATTGCTCATAGGAAAGGCGTCCGTGGGTGCACCAGTCATCCAATTGAAAGATATGTTGCATATGGAAAGCTGCTCCCATCTTACCAGGCGTTGTGTCCAATCTTGATAGTGTGCAGGTGCCTAACTCCATACACGGTGCTCTAAAGGTTCCAGCATGGAAACGAGCAGTTGAAGAAGAAATTCGGGCCCTAGAAGTTAATGATACGTGGACGCTCACCAAACTGCCTCTTGGGAAAAATCCTGTAGGTTGCAAGTGGATATTCACCGTGAAGTACAAAGCAGATGGAAGTATGAGAGATTCAAGGCCAGGCTTGTGGCAAAGGGTTTCACTCAATCATATGGAGTAGACTACCAAGAAACCTTTGCTCCTGTTGCTAAACTCAATACGGTTCGAGTTCTGTTATCTCTAGCAGTGAATCACAACTGGCCTCTCTTCCAACTCGATGTCAAAAATGCCTTCTTGAATGGGAATCTTGAAGAAGAAGTCTACATGACGATACCTCCGGGATTTGAAAATAGCTCGAACAGCAGAATGGTGTGCAAACTCAAGAAATCCTTATACGGGTTGAAGCAGTCTCCCCGTGCTTGGTTTGACAGGTTTGCTAAAACAGTGATTGCAAATGGATACCACCAGTGTCAAGCTGATCATACACTATTTGTTAAATTTAATTCCGGAGGTAAGGCAGCTATCCTCATAGTGTATGTAGATGATATCATCTTGACAGGTGATGACTCGGATGAAATCGTCAGACTCAAACAGATGCTTGCAACAGAATTCGAGATCAAGGATCTTGGGGCGCTTAGATATTTTCTGGGAATGGAGGTGGCTCGATCTAAGGAGGGAATTGTGTTATCCCAGAGAAGGTACATCCTAGATTTACTAAGTGAAACCGGCTTTCTGGGCTGTAAACCGGTTGACACCCCTATGGATCCTAACAGAAAGCTCGACAGAAGTGAAGAAAGCAATCCAACAGACAAAGGAAGATATCAGAGACTCGTGGGAAAACTGATCTATCTATCACATACAAGACCTGACATTGCTTATTCGGTCAGTATAGTGAGCCAACATATGAATAACCCTAATGAGGGTGATTTGGAAGCTGTTCATAGAATCTTGAGATACTTGAAGACAACTCCTGGACTTGGCTTACTCTTCAAAAAATCTGAAACCCGTGAGGTAGAGGTGTATACAGATGCTAGCTGTGCAGGAGAACTAACTGATCGAAGGTCAACTACAGGTTATTGTTCATATGTCTGGGGAAATCTTGTCACGTGGAGAAGCAAAAAGCAGGCAGTAGTCTCTCGGAGCAGTGCAGAATCTGAATATCGTGCTCTTGCTCTTGGAATCTGCGAAGGGATGTGGCTTCAACGGTTGTTAAGGGAGCTTAAGGTTGAAACACAAGACAAAGTCAAGATGTTTAGTGACAGCCAAGCAGCTATTAGCATAGCCAAAAATCCTGTGCATCATGATCGAACAAAGCACATTGAGATTGATCGACACTTCATCTCAGAGAAGGTCAACAACGGGATTGTACAGCTAAGCTATATTTCAACAAAACTCCAAATTGCTGACATTCTCACAAAAGCACTTCCAAGGGTCAGCTTCGATGAATTGAATTTCAAGCTTGGTTTGTATAATATATACAATCCAGCTTGAGGGGGAGTGTTGAAAATCCGACCCTTGTGTAAATAGTTAGAGAATTATTTGCTTTCCTAGAATAGATTATTTCAGCTTTATGTTTTTCCTTCATTAGGTAGTTTCCTATTTTTGTGGGATTCCTATTGTACAGATTGGTTGCTGATTTTGTGCTGATTTTGGGGACTGGAATGCCGGCCCTAAGGTGTATATATTAGGTTGTATTGTGCCTTGTGCAGAATAAGAATATCAGAATTCTTCTCATAACTTTCTACAATAAGGTTAGTAAGAAAAACAAGCAATGGGGAATTATACGAACGTCAATTGAGTTTCTTTTACAACGATGACGAAGAAGCAGCCAGAACCTCAAATGCCGAATGGAGTGATCAGTATAGTAACTTCACTGATGATGTTGAATACTGATTCAAGATATTTCTGGTTCGTTTCCATTTTCTTTTCAAGAGAAACTAGTCTTTGTTGTTTTTATTTTCGTTCTGTTCCTTTTATAGTTGTAAAGAAGTTTTTTTTTTTTTTTTTGCCTCGATTTTATGAATGTGATTCTGCATCCCTGCTTGCACTAATCATTTTTCGACATGTCTACTGCTTTACTAACATCTTTCACTTATTTTTTCACTGTCTTAGGTCTTATTGGTAAGAAAACTTCCTCAAAGATTTGGACGAAAGGCCCAAGCAAGTCATTTTCTCAAATCAATCCCAGATCCTCCTGAGTTGATTTATGTTTCCACATGAACATGGTTATGATTGTTGCTCGTTGCTCTGTTTGTATTTCTAGTCAATTTGTGTTTATGTTTTCTGTGCTCGTTATGTTATTTGGTCACGGATAGTTAAAAGACTTCTTTTCATTTGTGTATCATTGTAAAACTTTTCTGTATCTTGCATGCAAGCAAATACACATGGGACAAATGCTTGAAATGTTTATCATAGTTAATAAAATGACATGTCTACTGAATACGAGCAATAACAGCACTGATAGAAAATTAGAAATGATAGTCTATGGAAGGCTATTATGATAATTATTGAAGTTTCGATTTTGAAACAAGCAATCGGACATCTTTGGTAGATAAATGTAGGTTTTCAATTAAAAAATTTATGTGTGGAATATATTGATGCCGATCAACACCTTCGCAAACTGTGCTACTTTGTAAACGGAATACCACATGAAACACACTGCTTGAATGATAGAGTATAAAGACTGCGGTAGCCTCCCTCCGTGGCCCGAAAACCTTCATCGTGATGTAATGGTCCAATGTGGTTTAGGCCTTCGCGTTTGCATGATGTAGCCACTCCATGACCCTGTAGATACAGGATTCAGAGGGCAGTGAGGACAAGTTCTGTAATTTCCTCGTCAACGAAGTTACTAGCTCATTGGATGGCTGGCTGGCCAGGATTTAGGGTGGAAAAAAAAAAAAAACATTGTTTCTTCTTTTCCATTTGCTAGTTGTACCGACAATATCTGTACTCATAGAGTTTTTTTTTTTGTTGGGGGGGGGGGGGGGGGAGCAAACAAACACATACATATATATCAATAGCTGCAGAACAAAAAGTCTGATTTACTAGTAGAATTGCAACAGAGCATTGGTGCAGTACTATACTCATTAGCAGCCTTCTTTCTGGAAATAATCTCTCTTTTAACTCAATAGGGGAGGAATTCTAGGGATGTTCAATTATCATCTAATCCTATGTTTGGATGACATATCCATTTTTTGAAATTGGAAAATTTTTACAAAAAAGTGTTTTTCTCAACTATTTTCATCATTATCTCATTTTGAAAAAAAAAAAATTATCTTATTTTCAAATTTACTTTGTATAGTATCATTTTGAACAAACAAAATGAATCTTTTTGAAATCTTTTCACAATACACTATTTCCAATACTATTTTCTTCTCATTCCAAACAAATATTTGTTTTCAAAAAGAAAATTTTTTGCACATCCAAATACCTTCTTATTCTTAAAATGAAAATATTTTCTCTTTAAAACAATAAAATTTTACTTTTCAAAAATGGACACACGATCCAAACGGAGTTTTTTTTTTTTTTTTTTTTTTTTTTTTTCAGTTGTATGGAAACCCGGGAAAACCAGGGAGATTTCCATTAGACCTTTAAAAAAAAAAAATTAAAATTAAAAATTAAACCTTCTTGAATTCTAACAGAGCATTGGTATAGTTAACTTTCCTTTTTCATTTTATTGTTCTCCTTATTTTTTCGATACATAATGCACTTTTCCTTCAATTGCATTTCTTAGGATATAGTTTCATTCTGCCTACCAAGGAAAAAGAAAAAATTAAATCAACCTTTTGACTAATCATATGCCAAGGTTTGGATATTTTTAACTAACAATCTTCTTTTTTCCATTGTTTTAGGTTTTAATGGCAAAGCTGGAAATTCCTGAAAGGCTTGGAACAAAGTGTCGAGATGTTTTCTCACATCAATCCCAGATCATCCTTGGTTGATATTTACTATCACATGAACTCTCGCTTGTTTCTTATTGCTGTGTTTGTGTTTCTTAACGACATTATTTTAATGGATTTCGGTATCAATGTCCTATAGTTCAAGTTAAACCTTCTGTAACTCATCACCGCCTTTTAAGTCTTGTTGATACCGTCTTGTTGTGAAAAAAGCTGTGACAAATGCTTGAAATGTTTCTCTTAGTCAATTAAAGTTTGTCTGTTTTTCAGCTCTACTATTTGTATGCTTCCTAATACCAGGTTTTGAACATATCCTTGAGAAGTTTATATACGGTACGGATAGCTTGGACTGAGAATGCTATGTTTTTTTTTATTTTTCAATTAATTAATTAATTAAAAAAAAATTTGGTGGAGAAAATTACAAAATCCTGTTCGATTGAAGTGAGACTAAGTGAGAGATTCTAAACTTTAATCACGTAAACAACTAGTAATATATATATAGAGAGAGAGGTATACTCTCTTTTCCAGACTAACTGATTTCATTGTAATAGATTTTAGTGACACTTCTTTTGCATCAAGATTTATTAAACAATACCATGTTACAAATTATATTGCATAAACTTACAGTTACAAGTTGCTTATTTGAAAACTATAACTTCTGGACGAGAAAGTATTCCTAGAAATACATAAAAGTTATAAAACCTATCTTTTATTAGGGCATAATATTCCGTACCAACAGGGGCTGATACATTGGTGCCAGTTATGAAATTTTGTATTATTTTATTTTTACCCAAAAAGTTCTATTACCTTTACAATTTGCCCACATTGAAATTAAAAAAAAAATTCTTATAAAGTCCTTATTTTGTTCCGACTAAAACTAAAAAATTCTCGCATAATCCCCACTGAACTTAATTTTTTGAAAAAAAAGTTATACTTTTATTACTTTGTCCCACTAAAATTGAAAATTCTCATATAGCTCTCTTTAAAATTTATTTTATATAAAAAATTTTGGCATACGTCCCCACTAAAATAGTTTTCTAACTCCGACCCTGCCTACCAAGATTTTAGAAAAATTGAGTGGGACACCTCACGAGGTGCCATTGGGAGGAAGGTCACAATGACTCGCATTTATGTCATTGTTATTGCAATGAAAAAAACAGAGCTGCTATTCTTAGATTCATCCGCCAAAAAAATAATTAAAAAAAATAAAAATAAAAAATACTAATGAAATAATGTACGTTGCATATTCGATGGCATATGACAAGGTTAGATAGTCAACAGAGGAAATCAACGTCATTCCATATGACTCATTAGGTAGCAATTAGAGAGTCTGTCGCATGTTGGTTGCGAGAAGCCGAGAGAAATGGCTTGGGCAGACACTGTTTTTCATGTTGATATGGTGCTTGAGTTGCTAAAGGATGACCCAAAGTTGTTGAGAGGAGCTGAAGCAGAGGCTGTGAGTCTATAACTCGACCCGGAGATTATCCGGGCTACCCTACACTACCCCGACAAACCGAGGTTAGCTACTCAGAAAGTTCGGTTGAAGGAAGTAGCGGAGTTGTGGGAACGAGTGAAATTCGTGTTGGACACATACCTTAACAACTTGGAACACCGACGACCTACGCATGCTGTCGTTAACTACGTCGACCTAGCAGCAAATTGGCAAAAAGAAGATGATAGAAAGCGACGAAAACAAACTGTAACGGTGATTCATGAAAGACATGCCAGTTTGAAGGCGGTATATTCACTACGAACTAGAAGTACTAGTGTCTGCTTGTTCGATAATATTGTTCGTTGTTTCTTTGGAGAAGATCAACTTGTAGGTATTAAACCCCAAAAAGAAGAACTTGTAAGAATGCTGGTTGGATCAAAACCATCCAAACGTTTGGTGATTTCATTGGTCGGGTTCAGTGGAGTTGGTAAGACCACTCTTGCTAGTGTTGTCTACCGAAGTAAGCAGTTCAGCAGCACATTGACTGCCATGCTTGGATCAATGTGTCACACCCATATTGCTTGAAAGATCTACTAAGCTGTGTAGCCAAGATGATCTGCCCACATGAAGACTCTAATGAGGAGGAAATGGACATGAAGCCAGAGACATTTAATACATGTCTTCTATCAAAGTATCACTTAGACAAATAAAAGTACGTTTAACTATCCCAAAAACGAAATTTAATATTAAAAGTCTCTCAGAGAATGTGATATCTCTAATACTATGTTAAATGAGTTTAGATAAAACTCCTCCTAAAATTAGTTTAAAGAAAAATGGTGTCCATTATAACAATGGAGGAATTTTGTGATATAAGATAAATTCAACTTCAAACACCAACATGTATTAAACATACATGTAAATATAATGTATATAAGTATACAAGTACTAAAGTATGTATGTATACGAATATATATATATATATATATATATATATAAACTAGTATTGGAAAGTGCCTATGGCACTTATGTGCTTTAGATTTTACTTTTGTCTTTTTAAGCTATATATGTAAGATAATTGAAAATTCAAACTTTAAAAGTCCATAATTTTCTTTTTTTAAGGTAAAATGAAATTTGTTTTAAAATAAAATTTCATAAAATGACCAAAAAAAAAAAAACCGAAATAAAATTCATGTTGTTATCATTTTTCCGAATACATTCCAAGTTGTTACACTTTTTAACTTCAAAGAGTTAATTTTATCAACAAATAACAATGTTTCATTCAGAAAATAAGTATATATAAAATTTTTTTTACCATACCCTATTACTTTATTATAGACTCCAACATGATTTTTGAAAATTTGATGGCCAATGGGAGGAAGGTAATTTTCTTGTCTTGCATAGACGTCATGAATGGAGATGGCTGCAAAGGGAATTTCACTAAAAACGAAGCTACAAATTTTGATTCCTCCGCAAAAAATTAAAACAAAACGTTAAGGGTTGGATTGGATAGCTTTCAGAGAGAATAAAATATCTTGCATTAGTTAGTAGAGGACAACATTAGATCTAAGTCAACAGATGAAATTAATCATCTGTAATTTCATATGACTCGTTTAAATCCCATAGAAAACATTGGCGAAGGTAACAATTAGTGATAATCTAGCACATTGATTAGAATCTAGCGAGAGAAATGGTTAATTGTTTGTTTGATCGGTTTAAGAGGAGTTGGTAAGACCACTCTTGCTAGGATCATCTACGAAAGTAGCGAGGTTCAACACCACTTTGATTGCCATGCTTGGATCAATGTGTCTCGGCCATATTACTTGAAGGATCTATTAAGCTGTGTAACCAAGATGATCTGCCAAAATGAAGACTCTGTTGAGGGGGAAATGGACATGAAGCCAGGGCCAATTAATCCATTGTTCCGACTTTTGTAGGAAAAGAGGTACGTGATTGTTTTCAATGGTGTTCGGCACCCCGATATTTTCCAATTTATGAGTGATTTTTTGCCTGATAACAATAAAGGGAGTAGGATAATCATCACAACAAGTGACAATGCGATTGCAGCATCATGTGATATTATTCAAACATTACAACCTTTCTCTGAACAAAGAGCTTTCGAATTATTCTTGAAATTCACATCCATAAGCCGTGATCAATTTGAAAGTAGATTTCATCTTTACAAGGAGTTGTCCCTTAGAACTGTTAGAAGATGCCACGGATTGCCACTTGTTATTTGGGCCATGGGTGATCTTTTTATACGCAACCTATGTCTCGGGCCAATGGAAGAGGTCATGTCTGAATGGAAACTACAACTTGATAAATTTGAAGATGAGATTGGCGAAGATCTGTCCCACATTGAAGAGGTTTTAAGAAATTTCTACCATAATTATGATGATCTTCCTTCTCGCAGTAGACTATGCTTCATGTACTTTGGCATCTTTCCGAAGGACTATCTAATTCCCGATGTCAAATTAGTTAAGTTGTGGATCGCCGAGGGTTTTGTCAAAGAAGAGGCGGGCAAGACATTGGCACAAGTTGCAGGAGCATACCTAAATGATCTCGTCATCAGAAACTTGGTCCAAGTCGCTCATATAAACTATGATGGCACGGAGAGGTTCTGCAAAGTTCACAGTTTCGTACACTGTATCATCTCAGTAAGGGTTAGAAGGAACAAAATTTGTCAAGTCTTGCAGAAGACCAACTCTAGATTATTTGTCGACTGTACAGTTCACCACCTGTCGATCTATGGTGATGCCATAAATTCTCTGGGGATGGATACTGAATGCCCTCGAATTTGCTCTGTTTTTCTTTTTGATGTCAATGAAACAATGATGAGAATCTCCCGTGTTAAATCTATGTGAAAAACTTAAGCATTTGGTGTTGTTGGACTTCGAAAATGCTCCTCTTGATGACCTCCCTTATGAAGTGGGAAACTTATCCCTCTTGAAATACTTGAGCTTAAGAAACACAAGTATTAAGAAGCTTCCAAAGTCCGTGGGACGGCTGATCAATCTACAAACATTAGATGTTAGAAATACACTGACGCGTGAGCTACCAATCCACATCCAGAAGCTTCGGAAATTGCGACACGTTTTGGCGAGCGGTCATAACAGCAAAGTTAGCTTGGATACAGTCCATGGAGTGCAGTTAAAAGAAGGGATTGGATGTTTGGAGAATTTACAAACTCTAATGACTGTGGATGCTCATAGTAGTGCACTTGGTGTCATAGCGGAGATCGAGAAGTTGAGACAATTGAGATGGTTGAGTATTTCAAAGTTGACTACAGACATGGTTAACACTCTCTGCTCCTTCATTAAGAAGATGAACCACCTTGAGTCTCTTAGCTTATACTTGTCCAACAATCGTGAAACTTTTCATTTGGACTCCATTTCATCTCCGCCATCTCTCCTAAGACAACTCATTTTGAAAGGTCGGTTAGAGAAATTGCCGGATTGGATTTTGGGTCTTCAGAATCTGACTACATTGGGTCTAAGTTTCTCAAGATTAGTTGTGGAACCTTTAAAAGTTCTCCAGCGGCTGCCCAACTTAAATGTTCTTTGGCTTCATGGAGCATATGATGGTGAGGAACTTCATTTCAAGGGTGTTAGTTTCCAAAAACTTAAGCAACTAGTTCTGACAGATCTACATAATTTGAGGAAGCTTAAAATAGAGAGAGTAGCATTGCCTACGCTTGAAGAGCTAAGACTTGAAACACGGCACACTGACTTGTCAATCGACATCCAACACCTAAGAAATCTCCAACTTCTTGAATGTTATGACATGCCTGGTGAGTTTGTTCTCCGCCTGCAACCGGAAGGAGGCTCGGAGTATTGGAAAGTTAAGCATGTACCATCTGTTATTTTCCGGTACCATATTCGTGGCAAACAATATGTGTCATATAGGCTCGGTGAGCCTGGCTTGATAGACCGTGTTAAAGGGTTGGTAAGAACCACAAGTAATGTTGAAGTATTCAGCCATCAATTGAGTTTCTTTTACAACGACGATGATGAAGTAGCCAGGACCTCAAATGCCGAATGGAGTGGGCAGTACAGTTTTTTCACCGATGATATTGAAGACTGATTCAAGATTTTCTGGTTCGTTTCAATTCTTCTTCTTGAGTGAAATTAGCCTTTGTTCCTTTCATTTTCTTCTGTTTCCATTTGTAGTTGTAAAGAAGTTTGTTTCTTCGTTGTTTTTCATAAAAGGAATAAACATTATTTCTCTGCTTCTACTTATCATATGTTAACTATTTTATAATTTTCACATTCTTTTTTTTTTTTTAGGCTCTCATGGAAAGCACGAATTCGTGAAAGGCTTGGAATAGGAGATCAATTTGAAGTTATTTCCTCAAATCAATCCCAGATTATCTTGAGTTTATATGAATTAGTTTGCAAATGAACTTGGATAATGGTTGTTGCTCATTTGCTCTGTTTATAGTTTCTGGCATCAATATCCATCCGGCGACGGACCAAATTCACAGCTTCTTTTCATATGTGATTGTCATTGTAATTACGTTTCTATAACTCATCACTGCCTCTTAAGTGCTGGTAAATATTGTCTTGCATATGCTTGCTTGCAAGCAAAACTGAGATTAATGCTAGAAATGTACGTCTTGGTCAAAAAAGTTGTCTGCAAATTAACAGATTTGTTCTTCAGGCGGGTGTTACAGCAAATCAGGTTCACATCATAAATTATTTATGGAGTTTTATGCTTGCTTGTCATTTAAATCTAGATGTTTTTCAGTTTGTCGAACTATACTACACTCGTAAATTTATCGGCCATGGAAATTAAGGCTTCAAATTTCTAATTTTGACAATTTACTCCGAACTTTTAAATTGTTGTAATGTGCTTCAATTTGCTTTACTTTTCTGTTAAATTGGTAATGGAAAGCTCATGTTGCAGTGATTCTTGAAGCTTCTAGAAGGCTCTAGATTAATCTAGAGAGTCAGTGTAACAAGTGCAAAAGATAAAGCACGACCAATACCCAGTTTCAATGAAAGAAAGAAAGCAAGTGCAACAGCTCAGATTATAGAAACTCAAAAATGGTAATCCAAACAGGGCTCAGAACACTAGCGCTCAACAATTGCGGTTTTGTTTATAACGCTTCTAGCGTTCACTTAAGTAGCACTTCTCGCCACTTTCCTTGATTTCCCATAACAATGCCTCGGTGTTTTGAATCTTAGAGCCTGCTCGAGAAATGATTGGTTGGTCAATCGATCGAGTCTGCTTGAGAAACTAGTGAATTCACATTGATTCCAGTGTTTTGATGGTATGAGAATGTACTCATCAACAACATCTTTCATGACCTCAGCCACCTCCATTGTTTGCTTCTACCAAATCTGCAGACACGGATCGACGCAATTCTTCGTCATCGGACTTTTATTATGCATCGCCGAGGAGACACTTGATGTCCTCCTGTTCAGTCCTCAACATTTGAACTGCACGTAGATTGATTGCCTTGAACAAGATAGTTGCAACATTTAAACTAGAGCTACGTTTCTTTCCCCACTCAGTTTGTTGACTTGTCTTCCTACAACATTCTCTCCATCTCTAGGTTTTCACTTTTTTTTTTTTTTTTTTTAATGACTAGTTGGAGCGTGTGCGTGTAAATAGTTTGTCGTCTAAAATATTAGGTGAGAGGGTTATAAGAAAAAACTGTTTAAATGTGGATGTATTTGAAAAGAATAATTTTAATAAGGGTAAAGAAACAAAAATAATAATAATAATAATAAACGAGCAAGCAAAAGGAAAAAAAATGCAAATGTAATATTACATAACATATATATATATATATGTGTTAAAGATTAGAGATAAAAGATTATATATATTATATATATACATGTAATATTATAAAAGATAATAAAGTATATATATTATATATGTATTCACACATGTATTATTATATATAAATGTGTTAAAGATAAAAGATTACAAAATATCTACAAACATAATTTTATTAAAAGAATATTTTACACACAAAGTACAAAAAATAGCAATATTCAATATGCCCAAAACATACGAATGAGTGAATACTAAACAATATATATATATATATATATATATATATATTTATTTAGAACAATTCTAAAGCCCATCTTTAAAATATATGTGAATTCGTAAACTTTGTCCCCGGTTCTTTCTTTTTTTTTTTTTTTTTTTCACCATACATGTTTTACTTTTACATGTAAATTTGTGAAAATTATGTTAACACTGGAGTCTAAAAAATTATATTAACACTGTTAGAAAAAGGTTACATTTTTTTTTTGTATAGTTTTTCTATTGGGAGTTTTGTTGTTATTTATATTTACTTACATATTAGGAAATCTTTTGAATTAGGAGCTGTCCTAATGCAGAATGAAAAGGTAGTAGCCTACGCCTCGTGACAACTGAAAGTTCACGAAAGTAACTATCCCACGAATGATTTGGAGCTCACGGCGGTAATTTTCGAACTCAAGATTTGGAGAAATTATTTATACGGAAATAGATGCGGAATCTATACCTACCATCAAAGCCTCAAATATATTTTTACTCAAAAGAAGCTAAACATGAGGCAGCGTAGATGGCTAGAACTTGTAAAGGACTACGATTGTGAGATCCTTTACCACACTAGAAAGGCAAACAGAGTAGCAGATGCTTTAAGTAGGAAATCTGTTGGGATGCTGATGTCTATTGGAACGTTACCTAAGCCACTACGAGGAGAAATTTCTTATTTCAACCTGGAAATGATAACGGCGAAATTGGATGTTCTGACTCTCCAATCCAATCTTCTAGAGTCCATTAAGTTACATCAAGGAAAGGATTCCTTCTTGCTAAAAGCACAACTTTTTGGTGGAAAGAACAAGGAGTTTAAGACCTCTATAGATTGAGTCATTTATTTCAAAGAAAGGATTTGCGTTCCTAACTTTGAATTTCTTAAGGACTAGATTATGTTAGAAGCACATAAGACGCCATATTCAGTACATCCAGGAGCTTCCAAGATGTACAAGGATATCTGAGAGAATTATTGGTGGCCAAACATGAAGAAAGAAGTAGCAGAATTCGTGTCAAAGTGCCTAACTTGTCAGAAAGTTAAGGCTGAGCATCAACATCCTGGAGGAGATTTGCAGAAAATAGAGCTTCCTGAATAGAAATGGGAACAAATTACGATAGATTTTGTAGTAGGATTACCCAGGACCGCTAGTGGGAATGACACGATTTGGATTATTGTTGATAGATTAACCAAATCAGTCCACTTCATGGCTATTAAGGCCACCTTTTCAGTGGAAAAATTGGCTGAAATTTATGTATCCCAGATTTTTCGACTACATGGAGTGCCAAAATCCATCGTTTCAGATCGTGATAGGCGTTTCACCTCTCGATTTTGGACAAGTGTTCATAATGCCATGGGGTCGAAATTGAAGTTCAGTACGGCTTTTCACCCCAAATTAATGGCTAGTCGGAACGAACTATCCAGACACTAGAAGATATTCTAAGATCATGTGTTCTGGATTTTAAAGCAAATTGGGATCAGAAGCTATCATTGATCAATTTTCGCATAATAACAACTATCACGCTTCGATTGGTATGGCTCCCTTTGAAGTGTTATATAGAAGGAAATGTCGATCTCCCATTCATTGGCAGGAAGTTGGACAGAAACAACTTCAAACTACGGATTTCATCAAGAAGACCTCTGATGATATCAGGATGATCAAGCAAAACTCGACATAGCATTTAGTCGACAGAAAAGTTATGCCGATAAATGTAGAAGGCCTTTGGAATTCAAAGTTGCAGATTCTGTTTTCATTAAGATTGCTCCTATGAAGGGAGTAATGAGATTTGGTAAAAAGGGAAACTTAGCCCGAGATATACGGGACCATTTGAAATCCTGGAAAGGATTGGAAAAGTAGCTTACAAACTTGCCTTACCGCCAGAATTAGCTTTAATGCACAATATTTTCCATGTTTTGATACTAAAGAAGTATGTATCAGATTCTTCCCACATACTAGTCAAGAACCAGTTGAAGTTCAGACGAACTTGACATATGAAGAAAAGCCAGTTTGAATTCTGGATCGGGAAGAGAAAGTCTTAAGAAACAAAACCATTCCTATGGTTAAAGTGTTATGGCGGAATCACAAGGTTGAAGAAGCAACTTGGGAGTTAGAAGATGGTATGAGAAAGAACTACCCCAGTTTGTTTTAATTTTCGGGGACAAAAATTTTTAAGGGGGGTAGATTGTAATAACTAGCCTTTTACAATAATACGATTTCCTTTTAAAGGAATTAAAATTGTACTATGAAGGTATCTATGAAAAAACCCGATTAGGGTTTTATTAAATTTTGTGAGTCCTTTTGATTTTATAAGACTCAGTAATGAATTGCTTAGTCAAGCATATAGCCTTTTGAGTAAAAAGGTGTAATAAAAATTTATGATTTTATGTTGATTAAAATTTGATCAGAAAAGTCAAAGGTATGACGGTACTATAGTATGACGAGCAGTATGGGGGAATATATTGCTAAAAACCGTCATTATGGATAGAATAGTAAGAATAAGATTCAAAACACTATAGAAAAATCAAGCACATTAATTAAGACAATAAGGGCTAAATGACTTAAAGTTATAAGAAAAACTTTTACGCAGTCTATTTTTACACAGATAAATTCTGGACTGCAGTCTAATATAACAGTACTATTATTAGTTGAGAGCAGTATTAGAAACATCTGTATTAGCATGAAGATGGACTGCATTTTAAGAGAAAAGTCAAACAAGCCCGAAGAGGGAGGACGCCTCACCTTTGGATAATTAAGGATTTATAGAATTATTGGAAATTAGGGAAAGAAATAATAACTTGTTCACCAAGGAACCTCCATGACCAGCCACATCATGGGGGGGTGTGAGCAAATAATTTTTGTTTCAAGGACTAATAAGCAATTTTTGGATTAAAAATTGTAATACCTAGTTATTTAACGATTATGATTCTTTGTACAAAAAATTCAAATTGTACCTTAAGAATATTAATGAAAAAGCCCGGTTAAGGTTTTTATAATGTTTTGTGAGTTTTTATGACTTTAAAAGACTCAAAAATAATTTCTAGGACAAGAAAATGTCCTTTTAGGTAAAAAGGAATGAAAATGGCCAAAAATGTATGTTGGTCAAAGTTTGACCAAAAACGTCGACGGTTGACCAAAAAGTCAACTGTTGACCACGGGAGTCAAATCTCGGCAAGAAAGTCACCTGTCGACAAGAAAGTCAATGGTGGACGAGAAAGCCAAAAAATTGACCCCAAAAAGTTAAAGAAAAGACGGTACGAGTAAAATCGCCGCAGTATAGAATTATACTGTATAGGTCGTTTTTACTGATAAAATGATATGTTTAGAACTTAAAACCACCATAGAAAGACAAGCACATTAAGTAGAATTAAAGGGCAAAAGGGTTTTAAGAAATAAGGAAATTTTTATACAGTTTGTTTTCACACAGATAAATTTTGGACTACCGTTCGGTAAACTAATACTGTGCATAAGTGAATCCAGTATTAGAAATACCTGTGTTAAAACAATAATGGACTGCATAACAAGGTAAAGAGCCAAACAAACCTTAGAATGGCTTACCTCATTCACCTTTTGGATTATGACATCATTATGTCATTTAAAAAAAAAATTGGAAAGTATTTGGTTGGCATTAGCCATGCAATGGCCGGCCACATGCCCCCCCCCCTAAGTCCAATTTCTGATTTTTTTGAGGACTAAAGTGTGCAATTTCAAGAAGTTTCAACCTCTATAAATAGGGGTGCCATAATTCAAAGAAAAAATTAGAGAAAAGCAACCAAACTTTGGCCAAATTTTCCTCCACCAAATCCGAACTTCAACAAGAGTGAAAGGAAGGAAATTTTGCAAAAACCAAGTGTGTTTTAAGCCTAGGGATAGTCGGTTTTACCTTAGAGAGCAAGCAAGAAAGTTTGAAAAAAATTGGAACCCAATTCTAGGCCAAGGGCCGGTTGTGTGGGGCAAGAGAAAAGCAAGAGAAAAAAAGTTGAATCCAAAGGGGGATTTAGAGTTTTGAGTGTTGGTTTCCACTTAGAACATCATGTAAGAGCACTTGAGCATTTGGTGCACAAGTTGGCCAAAGGACCGGCTGTTGGAGAGGGAAAAAGGAGAGCCAAGAGCCAATCCAAAAATTCGGATCCAAGGTGAGGTAAAATTCCAAGTTCTTAAGCTTTCATTTAAATTTCAATTGGAGAAATTTAAATGTATTTAAGTATGTGTTGTAATGAGCATAAGCTCACTTTAATTTCTGCCCTAAATTAAGATTATAGGCTATGTGCTTGTTATGGTTAGGATTTATGGTTTGGTGGTTATGATTTTTGCATGCTAGATGTTTGTGAAATGATTAGGGTTTTTGTACATTATGTTTGATGCTAAATTTGATTTGCATGTTGAATATTGGACGTTAGAAAACGCTTCATGACCACTTTCTAGGCTCCCGCTGAGTTCGGTTGAGGTAGGGTGAACGTTTTAGGACGTAAACGAAATTTTAAACCGAAAACTACCAACTCGGGTAGAAATTGGCCAGTTTCGGGAAAAACAGTTTTTGAGCTTCTAGAGGCTGAATCAGGGGAAACTCAAAACATGAAAGTTTTTAAGTAGAGTTTTTCCTAGAGGACAACGCGGACAGTTTTGTAAAATGAGGCTCCAATGGCCTCGGTTTTTACCAAAACCCGTGCCTAAGGTGCCCAGGACCCGAGCACGGCCAGGACAAGTTCCTCAGGGGTTTTGACCACGAAAACGCCAGAACTGGGTTTTACCCAAAACATAAAAGTTGTAGAGTTTTTAAATGTTTACAACTTTCATGAAGACAAGTTTTACAGATTCAGTCTGGATTTTAAGATGAAAATGAATTTCGGAGAACTGTACAGGAATTATGGAAATCCTGTACAGGATTTACAAAGTTGACACAGAAAATGCATATTTTTGTAATTACACTGCAAAATTGACATTGAGAAACTGTTCCAAAGGCAGTCTCCAATAGTCAATAATTTTATATGACTCCTTTTAAGGTTTTCAGTTTTTTTTAAAAGATTGAACAAAAGGATTTTTAAACCAAAACCTAAGAATTCTTTTCTAAAGAAATAAGTTTGTTTTTAAAACCTAAGTTAAAGATTTAACCGGTTAGGGTTACTTAGGTAACCAATTAGGACAATGTAAAGATAAGTAAGGTTATATAAGAATGTTGGTTATATTACCAACAGTTCTAACCCTTACTTTTATTAATCTCAGAACGTCGCACGCCGAAGTGTCCCAACGGGATTTAACTCGACTTTTGGACACAGCTTTTACGAACGAGGTAAGTACAACTCCGCCTACAGCATGGGCTTTGTTGTGTATACTTGCCAAAGTATGATGAAAATGCTATGTAGTGTAAATGTTATCTCTTATGTGTTGTAGATAGTTTTAAGTTATAGGAAATGTTATAGAAAATGTCATGCTTTGTAGTATGCTATGATTATGTGTTAAGAATATGTTATAAAATGCTATGATGATATGCTATGTTATATGCTATGGTATGTTATGTGTTATAAAAAGTTGAAATGCTATGATTTAGAATGCCATGGAATAGGTTATGATGATAAGATTATAAATTAATTGTGTGACATATCACGATGTATGCTCACTAATTAATATAATTAAGTATGAGATAATGAAAGTTATGATGGCAAATAATTTGCCTGTGTCGTACCGACCCGCGTTAGGTCGGGTTGAACTATGGATTGAATTGGAAATGGTTTGGCCGCCCCAACCAATTCATAGTTGCGCGCCCGGTACGAACACTTACGTTATGGGGCCCACGAGATAAGACAAGATAAGTTATGATAAGTTAAGAAAGCAAGTTAAGATTAATCAAGCAAGCATAATGAAGCATAAATGGCTCATGCATAAGTTAAGATAAGTTATATTATGTTATGCTTAAGTTATGATTAGTGTGGTATGCTAGTTAGGATATGTGTGATGTGTTTTATTTAAAGTAAATTGCGGTATAGAATAGTTGTATTGCTGAGCGAAAGCTCACTGTCTTACGTCTGTGCTGTAGGTAAGCAGCCTGAAATAATTCTTGATGCAAGATGGAGGGCATGGATTGGCGGACTGTGAAATGTGGGAATAAACCGCTACGCGTTTCGTTATATTATGTAATTATGAAATAAGTTTTATTTACACCCAAACAACGTAATTAATGTTCGATATACATTTATATTTCGTATGTAAGTACAGTATAAAAAAAAAAAAAATTTCCGCTGTGTAAGTTATGTATGTACGATATGTATGTATGGTAACGACCTGTGCTAGGCGGGTCGTTACAGAGTTGGTATCAGAGCGGTTCCCTGCGATCAAATTTCACAGTCAGCCTGCCATCGCCGCCATCATTGTAAGTTAAAAATTTTATTTTCGTATATTAATAATTATTATGCGCCTATATTATGATAGACTTGACGATATGGACCCGGACCAAGTCGACGCGGACCGAGAGGCGACGTGGTCATTCTTTCGGTCGTGTCCTCTTATGTTTGACGGCACGAGACGTACGGTACCAGTGGCAGCATGGTTGTATGATATGGAGTTGATCTTCCATACCTGCCACATCAGGCCCGGCTACAGGTTTCCTTGGCTAGCCGATGTTTCGCTGTTGACGCTAGGATATGGTGGATCATCCTTGGAGAGCGTCAGTTGCCGAGCCGCACGTGGCCGCATTTTCGCACGGCAGTGATGGCTCGTTACGGGCCGATGATAGGCGAGGGAGCGGGCGATGTACTCCGCGATGCTGAGATCTATGAGGACATGCACCACACTCGTTACCTCAGCTACGTAGCTGATTGGCACGCGTATCCTCAGGAGACGATGGCCCATTATTGTCGACGATTCCAGGAGTCGATGCTGCCATACATTCCTCAGTATCTACAGAGTCCCGAGCTGCAGGCCTTAGTTATTCTGAGGAACGGATTGCCTATTCAGATCCGGCAGTACGTTCCTGAACCCATGCTCGGTTTGTCAGTTGGACACATGATTGAGGCTATTTTGGGAGTTGAGGCTAACATTCACGATATGCCAGCCCCGGATTTGGCAGAGGCTCAGCAGGCGCCAGTAGAGGACGCCGAGATACCAGAGCCGGTGTATGAGCCAGATCCAGCCTACCAGGAGGACCCGATGGCTGCCGACCCGATGCCAGAGGTACCTGCTCATGAGGTCGACTTTGAGGCCGAGGCTGATGACTATGACGGGGATGATGAGATGGACGTTCCCGAGGACCCGATTCCTCCTATTATCGTATTATCCAGCGATGATGAGGAGGAGGAGCCCGAGCACGAGCCTGGGTTTGGAGGGTGGCCGGAGGAGGGAGATGACTTCGAGGAGGATCCGGAGGAGATCTTCGATGAGGACGGAGAGGCCGACTCCGACGTCTCAGTAGTCACAGTTGTAGAGTTAGATTAGGATTAGATCGATCGATTATGTATATATT
Organism: Ficus hispida; assembly: GCA_025413025.1. Classification (NCBI taxonomy): domain Eukaryota; kingdom Viridiplantae; phylum Streptophyta; class Magnoliopsida; order Rosales; family Moraceae; genus Ficus; species Ficus hispida. Next base: position 5,502,616 of record CM046371.1, on the reverse strand, counting down.
TTTGCTTTTAAGACTGTTTGTACTAGCTTATTATTTTTTGAGATAGGCTTGTACTTATGTACGATGGTAAAGTGGTAGACACTTCCATCATATTTTTGACCCTGTGTATACAGTATGATGAACATATATGTACGTATATTATTGTAAATATGATGTACTTTTTGTAAATGTACAAAAGATAAGTTCAAAGTATGGTATGAATGATAAATGTTATGTTATGAGATACAATGTCTGTATTATGACTATGAATGCTATGATAAGTATGTAATGTTAAGTATTACATTATGATAAGATAAATGATGAATGAAAGAAAGGATATTAATAGTATGATAATATCTTTTCTAAATGATATGATAGGATGGTACGCCCACGTCGAACAATGCCAGTAAATCCGCCCGAGCCGGATTTCGCGACAATTGTTGCAAATTTGCAAAGACAGCTGCTCGAACAGCAGCAAGAAACTAACAGATTGCGAGAACAGATAGCGCAATTGAATCAGAGGCCCCAAGTGAACGAAGTTCCACCCCAGTACAACAGGTACCGCCAGTGGTACCTCAAGTTCCAGAGGTCCAACCAGAGATTCCTCGGAATGCTGAGATTCCGATGGCACAAGCAGGAGGACAGGACAATGTACAGCCAGTGCGGGAGGATCTGCTGTACGAGAGATTCAGGCGGATGAAGGCGCCTGAATTTGAAGGGGTAACTGACCCAGTCGCCGCCGATAATTGGTTGATCGATATCCAGGTTATCTTGGATTTCATGCGGCTTACAGAACAGGAGAAGGTTCTCTGTGCTTCATTTGCCTTGAAGAAAGATGCACGGCACTGGTGGATGACCGTTCAAATGCGGCGGGATGTCATGGCCATGAACTGGCAGGATTTTGTAACCGAATTCCGTGCCATGTACTACAACGCGGAGATACTGGCGGCTCAGCAAGATGAGTTCACCAGTTTACGACAGGGATCGATGACGGTTATGGAGGCCGTAAAGAAATTTGAGCAACTAGCCCGTCTGTGCCCGGAACTGGTTCCGAATGAAAAGGAAAAGGTCAGAAGGATGATGAAGATGTTCCGCACAGACATCTCCAAGCAGGTCAGTGCAGGCAGTAGCCCACCTACCCTGGTATCTGATTGTGTCAGTAGAGCGATAAGAGCCGAGTACTGGATCAACCAGGACAAGGAAGCTAGGGCTCAGATTTTTAAAGCCAGAAAGGAGGAAAAGGCCGTGGTAAAGCAGACACAGCCTCGTCAAAACGCTGAGACCAACCAGAAGGGCCAGACCAGTAGCCCTGCCCAGAATTCCAAGCAGTTTGGAAAGAATAAGAGAAAGGGTAATTTCACGGGCCAGGGACAACAGAAGAACTTCCCACAGAAGAGTAATAATCGGGGAAGGGATGGTAACAGCGTTGAGTATCCGCAGTGTGCCAAATGCGGAAAGAAGCATCCAGGGGTATGCAGAATGGGGACAAATGTTTGTTACCTATGTGGCAAGGAGGGGCATTTTGCCAGAAGCTGCAACCAGAAACCCCAAAACCAGAACCCTCCACCATCTAACCGAAACGCACTCCGGTCAATTACACGCAGTCCAAGCCAGACTCGAAGGACCCTCGATCACGCAAGGCAGATTGGAGGCTCCTGAACCTCAAGCCAGGATCTATGCTTACACGAGAGGAGATGCTGAAGCAGGAACTTCTCACGTGGTGACAGGTCAGATCTCTATCACCACTCATGAAGCTATTGCCTTGTTTGATTCTGGAGCCACTCACTCATTTATATCCTTAGAGTTCGCCCAGAAGTTAGGAAGAGGTGTTGATAAGTTAGAGCAGCCTTTCAAAACTTCTCTGCCATCCGGAGAAATTTTATGGTCCGATTTCTGGATACAGAATATTCCCGTAATTATTTGTGGTAGAGAATTGTATGTAGATCTCATCGCGATCCGACTTCAGGATTTCGATGTGATCTTAGGGATGGACTTCTTGGGCAAGTACAACGCCAAGATCGACTGCCGGAAGCGTTGTGTGGCTTTCAATCCCTACGATGAAGAGGAGTTCAATTTCCATGGACAGTCTCGGAACTCAACAACCAGATTGGTCACGGCAATGAAAGCTTGGAAAATGTTAGCTAGTGGCTGTCAGGGGTACTTAGCTAACATGGTGGACAAGGATCGGGAGATGGAATTAACACCGGAAGATGTCCCCATTATTAAGGAATATGTGGATATCTTTCCGAAGGATTTGCCAGGGCTTCCGCCAGAACGTGAAATTTCGTTCGAGATCGAGTTGCTACCTGGAGCTGCTCCGATATCGAAAGCACCTTACGCATGGCACCAGCTGAGCTTAGAGAACTGCAAGTGCAATTACAAGAGTTGCTCGACAAGGGATTCATCCGACAGAGTTACTCTCCGTGGGGAGCGCCTGTTTTGTTCGTTAAGAAAAAGGATGGATCGTTGCGTATGTGTATCGACTATCGCGAGCTGAATAAGATCACAATCAAGAATAAGTATCCCCTCCCGAGGATAGACGATCTGTTTGATCAGCTTAGGGGAGCAGTGGTATTTTCAAAGGTCGATCTGCGATCAGGTTATCATCAGCTCAAGATCAAGAGTCAGATATCTCCAAGACGGCTTTTCGTACGCGCTATGGACACTACGAA